>JBBPML010000122.1:0-67429 GCA_038090275.1 Austroboletus novae-zelandiae | reverse complement strand
GACATGGGTGGCGGTGGGGCGAAGGGGTTCGATCTACTGATCGGCATGGGCGATGGGGGTGTGGGGGCTTGTGGGATCACCAACGAGGACGAGAGGGTGTGGGCGAGGGTAAGATCTTTGTGATCTTCTGGGGATACGACGATATCGTTGTCAGTGGGTACCTCTTCTTGCGAGGCCGAGGAGTGTTCCGAGGGGGACAGAGAGGGTTCGCGATAGCGACGAGGGCCTAGAGAGGGTCTAGGGTTCAGTGGGCGATAGGGGTGAATGGTGGGCTAAGGCGAGGCTTGCCCAGTGAAGAGCAAGTTAGACCTTTTGTTACGCTCCGGCATAGACCCGAGTGATGAGGGGCGAGGGGATGTTAACGTCACTATTCAGCTGACGTGGCAAGGGTTGATAGACGGGCGATCCGCTATCCTCAGCCTCAATGGTATGTCGTGAGCTGTTGACCTGGTCAATGTATGTTGTGACGCAGGGACGAAGGAGTCGCTATGGGGGAGCGACGATGAGGGGGACAAGGGGAACGCTTACTGGGCAGTAAGGCGAGGACTAGGGGGCCCGAGAGGAATCGATGATCAAGGTAGATTTGGGTAGGTCTAACTTGGGGAATACATCAAGGGTATCGAGGGGTTTATATAGGCGAGTCAAGAGAGAATGAAGCGGAGCGTAAAAGGGGTGACTCGACTATAGAATGCGATGGAATCGCGAAGAAGGGGAATGAGTCAGAGATAACAGTAGCAATACAACTGCGGATACTGCGGATGAGTCACGCTAAATAAGTAAGCGACGATAAGAGAAAAAGGGGAATAATGAAGTGGCTCAAGCGGGACTCGAACAGCGAGAGCAGTGTCTGTAGGGCAACTAAGATAAGAGTGAAGGGAAAAGAGTAGGGGTATACGTGGATCGTAACAGACTGTGTGTAACACATGTCAAGGACCCTTATAGACACATGGTTACAGATATAAATGAATACCATGATCTTACCACATCTTACTACAAGTGTAGTAGACTTTGTGTTGTATCAAAGCCTAATAAGTTAGGGCTTCAATTTCAACAGGGTTGACTGTCAAGCACCCCATGAATACTGCCTGGTGCGTATTCTGATCACAAAAGCAGGATCCATGCCCATACCCATGATCTGTGGACCGTGACGAGTTACCGATGCTGTGCCATCGCCTAGTTGTTACAAAAGTTCTTCGGACTTAGAGTGGTGTCCCATGGGACGAGCCTATTTCAAATGAAATAAGCGGTAAGTTGAAAGTGGTCGGTTTATATGCATTAGCTTCCAGAGGGAAGCATTTTGATTGATGGATCCCTCTTGCGAAAGTAAAATTGTGTCCAAATGGGGCATTTTTTCACTAATCCAAAAGCAGAACAGACAAAATACATTCCAAGAGGTGATTCGAATTGCCAATCAGTGAGGAAAGTTTGCTGGACGATTGAACCCGGTAGCCAAGGGTAAACTTTATATAGTCGAGGCTAAAGCTGATGACCGTGTCTTCAGGGTGGGATCTGTGAGAAGCGGAGCCCCACACTGCTACATGACTACATTGCATACGTCATTAAAGTAAGTATTTCCTTTGGGTGATACAGTGCCATGCCATGAGTGCAATCCCTGTGACTTCTTAAAAATGGGTTTGGGGGTTTATCTGGTCAGTTTCCCCCAAACAATCCACAGCGTCCATCAGAAAAAAAAACATACCATCAAGTCCCTGGAATTCTTGGTGTTGTAGCCTTCATTGTGTTGATTTTTGAAACTTGATCTTCCAGGAGATGAAGTCACTCTTCAAATGCTCGTGTATGTTTCAATGTGTATGTTTCTCCGCTTCATGTCTGATGCTTTGTTTTTCTCCTCTAGCCCCAAAGCAACTTAAAGATATTCCCATACCAAACGAGATTTACTTCCATATATTTGAATTCATTGTGCCTCCCACTCTATACCCAACTCATGACCAACTCATGGTATTCATCAGCCTCTCTCTGGTTTGCAAATTCTTTGCCAATTACACCCTTCCCCGCATCTATAAGAAAATCTACCTTTGCAGTGACACTTTTTACCATTCTTTTGTTTCCTGCTCTCCTCTTTATTTGCCTGAAGCTCCTGACAAAGAACTTCTCCACAAGACAAGCAATGGAGCTGTGTTATGTACACAAATCACAGCCAACCAACTGCTTGCACTCTCTCTTGCCAAGTGTGTGAAAGTCTGCGATCTCTCTGGATTCTTTCTCTCCGGAATCCCCACAATGAAGAGGCAGAGGCAGACAAAAGCTGCGATGATGCGGTTCATGAGCATGTGCCTCAATGTCATCTCTCATATGAAGAATATCAAAATGCTCTCATTTACGAGGTGCTTCGTGGTCGAGGAACACTGGCATGTCATTGGAACTATGGCTTCACTTGATGGGCTTAATTTTGATGAGTGCTACTTTCTGGGCTCCAGGAATGGTCCTGCAGATGTCGAATCAGAAAAAAAGGTCAAAATAAAGGTCCCTCATCTCGATATCACGGGTGACTATTCAAACTATTACCACCCTATTGCAGCCATCGACCATCAGTACCTGTGTATGCTCTCTACGGACTACTACTTTATCGAAGATGTTGATTGGCTTCCCAGTTTGAATATCAAGGAGCTCTGTTGCGAGAATGTGAATAGTCTCAAGAAGTTATATGATGTTATCACACAAGCACCTCAGTCTCTCAAGGAGTTATCTATCTTGAATGTGGCAGTAGGCATCAAAGATGCAGACGTATTCCATGATCCTGTGTGGGGGAACTTGTCTTGTCTTCGCAGGCTCTCACTCGATTTCTATCTCAAAGAGGTAGACATGAACATGAGTTGAAAATTGGTTTTTGCACCAAACAAGGTTTCATCCCTTAAGTTTTCTAGTTGATATCCGCACTCTTCGATATCATTCAATTCCTCCCCAAGCTAGAGTCATTCACGATGTACAGCCAGTATAGACAATCAAATGTGTTATTGATAGATGTTGGGCCTATTCTTTCCAAGAAAATCAATTGTGCGTCAAGTCTGGCATTTGTGGAGGTGGATAACAAGGTTTTTCGTTTGGTGGATGGAGAATGGGTCTTAAGTGACACTCCAGTTGATGACGACTCAGATGAGGGAGAAGGTGTGTGTACCGACAGGCCTGGAACAGGATGATGAAGCATGGGGAAGCACACGTCACTAATTTTTTGTTTTATTTTGTTTCATAGTTTTTGGAGTGCAACAGAAAAAGTATCATTTGTATAATCAATCTATCTGCTCAGGAGAAACACGCCTGATGGCCACACAGTCCAGCACCAGGTGTGGTTCTAGACCTTGCAAGATATCAGAGTTTGAGTGTCTTTTCGAACCTCAGACGTCTCTGTCCATAAGCAGCTTGAACAACTTTCTAGGCTCAACACCCCAAGAAATCAAGTCTGGGAGATTACTTAGAGTGAAAAAAGCAGGGTTAATGTAGATCCTAGGGTGTTCTTGGTATTTCACTTGATCATCTTATCTATGTCATGCAAGCCACACATTTTCTTCAGACATGTGGTGGCATTAATTACAGTAATAAAATTTTGCACCCTACATTGGCACATGAAGCTGTTACGATTCGCTTATACCCCTACTCTTTTCCCTTCGCCTTTACCTTAGTTTCCCTACAGACACTGCTCTCGCTGTTTGAGTCCCGCTTGAGCCACTTCGTTATTCCCCTTATTTTCCTTATCATCGCTTACCTATTTAGCGTGACTCATCTGCAGTATCCGCAGTTGTACCGATACCGTTATCTCTGACTCGTTCCCCTTCTTCACGATTCCATCGCATTCTATAGTCGAGTCATCCCTTTTACGCTCTGCTTCATTCTCTCTTGACTCGCATATATAAACTCCTCGATACCCTCGATGTATTCCCCAAGTTAGACCTACCCGAATCTACCTTGTTCATCGATTCCTCTCGGGCCCTCCAGTCCTCGCCTCGTCATCAAGCAGGCGTTCCCTTCGTCCCTCGTCGTCGCTTCCCCATAGCGACTCCTTCGTCCCTGCATCACGACATACGTTGACCAGGTCAACAGCTCACGACATACCGTTGAGGCTGAGGATAGCGGATCGCCCGTCTATCAACTCTTGCCACGTCAGCTGAATAGCGACGTTAACGTCCCCTCGCCCCTCGTCACTTGGGTCTACGCCTGAGCGTAACAGAAGCTGCATCAAGCAACAATCTGCACAATAGGAGTGCAATGTGCTTATGTGGAGCAGGGGCCGATTGATACGCTGGAAAAAAAACAAGCGATGAGACACTTGATACAATGCGTGAAATTATGATAGCATGGCAGAGGAGATCATTCCGTGCCCTAAACCTCCCAGATACGATCTCAGTTGAATTCGTTTCAGAACTGGACCAAGTGGAGTTTTGCGACAGGTATTGTCCAACCATGCGTGGTTCCGATGAGGAGTGTATTCAGCAGTGCATTCAATCAAATGGATGGGTGGAAAATGTGGACTTCAAACGCCAATGCGGACCATGCTGCAGTGGTACCAATTGCCATGGCCATGTGTGCAACTGTATTGTAAGTACATGGCCATTTACATCTGCTTCAAGTCAGCCGACCAGATTTTGATTTTTGATTTTGACATGGGGCAAGGGGTTGAAATAGGATCAGGATCAGGAACAATGACAGGGACAGGGACGGGTAGAAGTTGAGACATCAGGGATTGAAGCAGATACTGAAACGCCAGAACCCTGATCTTGGGCGACTGGATCCTTGGACATATATATATCTGCGGCTAAAGATATATTATTATCAGGACCAATGAAAAGGCTTTAGATTGCCCAGAAGGTTACTTGCCAAAGCAATGAATAAACTCAAGATGGGGAGCATCCTACCAGTGGACGACTCCTTATATACATGAGCTGATGGTCCATGCACTATCTATAGGGCAGGTCCAAGGACCATAAAAGGAATGAATGAATAGAAGGCCATGGAATGTTGAAGAATGCGAGTTAGCATGTGGTATGAATGATGAATGAAATCACATGTGAGCATAGATATGAGTAAGGTGAAAAGAGTCATGACATTACCCCCTCTAAGGACCAATGTCCTCAGCGGTGGTAGACACAATAGTCATCCTTACAGAAACATGAATGAATTTGTGAATGAGATACCTCTTGAAGAAAGCAGTGTCGATTCTGCCTCCTAGGCTAACCCAGGAGCAGAGTCCACAGTGAGGAAGATGCAAGAACTGAGTGAGGGAAATGCTCACCCTTTGTCTCTGAGGTTACTGAGGGGACTTGAAGGTAGTAGAGTAGGAGTAGTCCGAGTGAAGACTGTATTGCTGACTCTGGGGATTTATCCTCCAGGAGTCTGAGATTTATATATGTATAGGATATGCGCACAGACCATGTACATATTTCCTAATCTAGAGGAGTGATGTGTACACTAGATAAGAGAGATAAAGGCTATTGGTGGGATCAATAGCCATTAGTCAGCATGAGTCAGATATGAGTCATTTAGACTGAGTCATCCACAGTCATCATGAGTAATCCATGATAAGTGGATCATATCCTATTGATTGATAGGATTATCTGTCATTTGTGATGACACAAGATAACAGATGACAAGATAAGAGTATTCTGGAGTGTTCCAGACTCTTATGACATCATAGATAAGAGATAAGATGATTCTAGACCATTCTTAGATCTCTATCTTGATAAGACGACTCTAGACTGTGTCCAGACTCGTTCTGTGTCTTAAGAAGCATGTGATCATCCATGTGATCAAGTCACATGTGTCTGATGTCATGTGATAAGGTTCACACAAACACGTGATCACTTTTCTTTCAACACCTCTTTGCATGAAGTTTTGGAAGGCGCTGAAGGCAGAGGTGGCAGGATCTCGAAGAGAAAGTCATCGAGACGTTTGAAAGACTTTCTGAACTTGAGAAACTCAGAGTCAGTGAAGGTAAGGGAGGTACCAGAACAGGGAGAACAGGTGTAAAGGTCATCATGAGGGAGGTCAATCTGACACGAGCCTGGCATGAGCAGGGTTGGTTTGACTTGACAAATTTTCATCATCTTGGCAGGGTGTGTTACGATTCGCACATACCCCTAGCTTTTCTCTTTCACCCTTACCCTAGTTTCCTACAGACATTGCTCTCGCTGTTCGAGTCCTGCCTGAGCCACTTTATTATTCCTCCTTTTTCTCTTATCTTCACTTACCTATTTAGCGTGACTCATCCGCAGTATCCGCAGTTGTATTGATACCACTGTCTCTGACTCACTTCCCTTCTTCGTGATTCCATCGCATTCTATAGTTGAGTCATCCCTTTTACACTCCGCTTCGTTCTCTCCTGACTCGCGTATATAAACCCCTCGATACCCTTGATGTATTCCCCAAGTTAGACCTACCCAAATCTACCTTGATCATCGATTTCCCTCGGGTCCCCCAGTCCTCGCCTTACTGCTGAATAGGTGCTCCCCTTGTTCCTTCGTCACCACATCACCTAGTGACTCCTTCGTCCCTGTGTCACGACATATGTTGACCAGGCCAACAGCTCACGACATACCGTTGAGGCTGAGGATAGTGGATCGCCTGCCTATCAAACCCTTGCCACATTAGCTGAATAGCGACGTTAACGTCCCCCTCACCCCTCATCACTTGGGTCTACACCTGAGCGTAACAGGGTGTGCAGCTGTGGGGTGTTTCCTATGAAATACTTTGATGGCATCTTGTGCGTGAATCGACTCTGAGGCTTTAATCCATTCATCTTCCTCAGATGGGAAACTCTTCCAGTGGATCAAGTATTCTACAGATCCCCGATGATCACGGGAATCGAGAATGGACTCAACTTCTGTTGAAATTAAAGTCCTAACTTATTAGGCTTTGATATGACACAAAGTCTACTACACTTGTAGTAAGATGTGGTAAGACCATGGTATTCATTTATATCTGTAACCATGTGTCTATAAGGGTCCTTGACATGTGTTACACACAGTCTAGCCCTTTGTATTGAGTTCACTCCCCTTATTACTCACAAATTACACCATAGTGACCTATTACAGAAGTTTCACCTTCTTATGGTAGTTTGGCTCATTTGTTTGGTCTTATGTGGACTGGGCCACAAGAGGCGTGAGTTTATGTGTCCACTAAATCGTGTTTTGGCTGCATTTCAGCTTTCTAAGCATTTCTCACTCCACATCACTTATTCCATGGGTTTCTTGATATTTCCATGAGATATTCATACATAGAGAGCTCCACAGCATGTACAAACACTTGTGTAGCTATATAAACCCTGGGGATAGACCCAGGAGAGTAACAAGACACCTACTCTTGTTCCCCATCTTTGAGCTCAGGAATATCTCTCTTCCCTCACTCTACTATCTCTCTGTTAGCAAACCGCTCTACTGCTTGGTGAGTTTCCCACCTAAGCCCTATTCCCTCTTGCCCCTGCACCATTGGGATACCCTGCATTCCCAATATGGTACTGTATATATAAATCCTGACATGAGATGGAGAATCCTTATGATTCCCTTGTTTTGCTTCAGGTATGCATTGTATCATTCTTGTTACTTGTCTAATATATGTTTTGCTTCAGTCCCACTCTTGCTCATAGTTTGTTGAGTGCGCTCAGTCTTTAGTTCCGACATTAGGGAATTGTTCCTTCGAGCCCACTCATCATATTCCCCTGTGCCCACGTACTGCTAGAGCCATTGCTTGTGGTAACAGCATAGTCCCATCTCATTGCCCATCATTACCAATATCTCTCCCTTCCCCATACCAACTTCTTCATGTTGATTGACCCAATGGGACAAATGCCCCTCTTGTCCCCTATTCCCTCTTGCCCCTGTGCCATTGGGATACCCTGCATTCCCAATAACTTCTTGTTTGGGTTGATCATCAATTAGATCAGGAGGAGGAGAAGGAGGAGTGGATTGTGAGGGGAATTTGCCAGAGTGATATGGGTGTAGGAGAGATTCATGGAATATGGGATGGATGAAAGGCCATCCGTGAGGGAGTTGAAGTTTGTATGAAGCTACACCAACTTTAGAAAGCACTTTGAAGAGACCATAGCATTTGTGGTCCAGCTTCTTTGTGGGTTGATTGGTGTGGATGTGTGAGGCTTCGAGTAGAACTAAATCTCCAGATTTGTAATCCTCGATGGGGCACACAGAGCAGTCATAGAATTTCTTCATGTCGTCATTCACAAGAGCCAGCACTTCTTGTGACTGTTTACAGAGGGCAGTCATATTGGTGGCGAAGTTAGCAGCAGTCTCATTGCAAATGGTTCGATGGGAGTGTCCAACGACATGGGATTCATGCCCATAATTGAGCATAAAGGGGGATTGACGGGTGGTGACACAAGCAGTGTTGTTATGTGTGAACTCGGCAATAGGAAGCCAGTTGGTCCAGTCCGTTTGGCGATGGTTGATGTATATGCGAAGGTATTGTTCAACCCAAGCATTGTATCGTTCTGTCTGGCCATTGGTTTGGGAATGAAAGGCAGTGGACAGATTTGGTTCAATTGCGAGTAGTTTGTAGAGTTTGGTCATGAAGGAAGACACGAACTGCATTCCTCAGTCAGAGATGACTTTCTTTGGAAGTCCGTGTAATTTGAAGATTTCGTCACAAAGGATGGTTGCTATTTCTTTGGACGTAATAGTCTGGTTTATGGCAAAGAGTCAGATCATCTTGGTGAAACAATCAACAATAATGAGGATGGAATCTTTGCCTTTGGATTCGGGGAGAGGTGTGATAAGATTCAACGAGATATGTTCCCATGGTAACAAGGGAATGGTATTAGGATTCAATGGAGTATGACGTGGCTGGGTGAGAGCCTTGGATTTTTGACAAGTGTCACATCCTTTGATATACCTCTTGATATCCTTGACAGATGTAGGCCAGCAAAACTGTTCTTGTATCTTCCTGGTAGTTGCATGGATTCCAGGGTGTCCTGCTGTTCTGTGGGAATGATAGAAAGATAATATGTTGTCACGAAGGGTGTCCGACTTGGGTACATATAAAGTGTCTTTAAAGTATAGTAAGTTATCGCAAATGGTGAAATGGGGGTCTTTCAAAGCAAGTGCTCGATCGACTTTGGAATCACGAATATGTTGGAGGGATGAGATATGATCATTGAAGGAAACCAATGTTGGGATTGTTTGTTCGGCTACATGCATTGCCATTAGCATGCGCATATCAATAGCATTCATAGGTAGGGAGGAAACGGAGAAAAGAGGAATGTCTATGCTTTCGTAGGAAGAAAGTTCATTAGTAGAAAGGGAAAAGATAGACATCACAGCGTTCTCCACAGCCTGTGATGGTAGAGAAGGAGTAAAAAGATGCGAAGGAAAAATGGTGACGCCTTTGTTGTCATTGCTCACCCCCTGTTCAAAGTCTGATCTCTGGGACAGAGGATCTGCAGGATTCGTTTTGCCGGAGTGGTGAATGATGGAGTAGTGAAACTCCTGCATAATTTGATTCCATCTGGCCTGTCGGTGAGAGAGGTCTTGGGGGATCGTATAGTAGGTGAGGTTCTGATGATGATGATCAGTCAGAATCTCAAAGGGAATGTGGGTATTGAGGAGGAAGTGTCGCCAAGTGGTAACAGCTTCAATAATGGTAGTGAATTCGAAGTCAGTGGTGTGGTAATTTCGTTCAGCGTCCAAAAGGGAGTGTGATAAGTAAGCAATGGGATGCCATTTGCCATCCTGGAACTGCAATAGGATTGTGCTGAGACCAATACTGGATCCGTCAGTTTCGATATGGAAGGGGTTGTGGTCTGTGGCAAGGGAGAGTATGGGTGCCATAATGAGAGTGTCATGGAGAAGGTCGAATGATTGCTGACATTTGTTGGTCCAAATGAAGTTGGCTTTGTCGCTGGTGAGGGCATTGAGGGGTTGAGCCTTCTGAGCGAAGTCATGGATAAAACAGCGGAAGAAATTGAGGAATCCCAGGAAGGAGCGGACTTCAGTGCGCGACTTGGGAACTGGCCATATACAGACAGCATTGACCTTGGTTGGGTTGGTAGCAATGTGACCATTAGATACGATAAGGCCAAGGTATTCAGTGGTCATGGTTTCGAAGTTGCACTTGGTGTGCTTCAGGGATAGGTGATTGTCGCATAGGATTTGTAATACTTCTCGGATGATGCAACAATGTTCATTGAGAGTGCAGGTGAAGACGAGTATGTCATCCATGTACACAATGACTACCCCACGATTGATCAAATTGCAGAGGATGTGGTTCATCATTGTCTGAAATGTGGCGGGGGAATTGATGAGTCTGAAGAACATGACGAGAGATTCAAAGAGTCCCCAATTGGTGTGGAAGGCAGCTTTCCATTCATTGCTGTCTTTCATGCAGACATTATTGTATCCCCAACAAATATCCATCTTTGAGAAGTACTTGGCATTGCATAACTTCTGTGTGATCTCTTTGATGAGCAGAAGAGGATAGCGATTTTTGATGGTGATATCGTTGAGTTTATGATAGTCCTGAACAGGGCGGAGTTTGCCATCCTTCTTTTTGACAAAGAAGAAGGGGGAGGTGAATGGTGATTTGAAAGGTTGGATATGACCAGTTGAAAGATTTTCTTTGAGGAATGCGTCAAGTTCATCTTGCTCCTTGAGAGAGAGAGGGTAGATTTTGCAGTTGACCTTATGGGTGCCATCCTTAAGTTCAATAGCATGATCCCAGGGACAGCATGGCAGTAGTTCGTCAAAGTTTTCTTTGGCAAAGACATCCTTGAAGTCATGGTAATGTTCTGGTACCACTTCTTCAAAGGTTGCTTCTTGTTTTGACGCATTAGCCTTGGCGGCCAGGTTGGTTGTGAGGGTGCAGATGTATTTGGCATTGATGGAGAAGATGTGGTCTTTGTTATGATCGTATATTTCTTGTTCTCTTTCTCTCCCTTGCGCTGGGTCAAACTCTCGACCAGACACTTATGGTATTTTATTCCCACACCAAGGTGGATGAGACTTGTCCTTGACTCATCTCTAACTTATCACATGACTATTTACATTCACAGTCTAGACACCGGCACTTGATGCACCACATGCACTAAGGGCTAGACCCTTATCTCTTCTTCTATGATGTCACACCTCATGCCAGCCAATGGCGCATTATGCTCATGTATCAACCTATGGCATATGTTCCTCTTATCTCTATGAACTATACTATTTATGGTATTTACACAAACATGTACATATGTTGTGCATGCTATATAAACCCCAACATCTCAGAGCTGCACCCCAGCTTTGAAGACTTGGAGATTTCTTCTTCTCGTCTTACATTCCTCTATGGGTCGACGTGACCACTCAAGTTCCTCTTTATTACGCTATGCTTTAGAGTGTTTCAGATGTGAAGAGAAAGAACAAGTTATCTCCCAAATCTGCCGAAATGGTATTCATTGATTACCCTCAAGGAACCAAAGGATGGACTTTCTACTCTAGATCAGATTGATCACAAGTTGACTCTGATACAGCCACCTTTGATAAGGACTCCTATCCGTACTGTTCTAAGAACAAAGAAAATGATGGACCTGACTCAATTCCTGTGGACCTTGAACCACATGTAGAAGACTCTACTGCATCTAATGACCTTTCCTCTGATGAACAGAATCCGGAACTGTCCAGAGACTTTTATTTTCCAATACCTCTAGAACCAGATCATCCCAATCCATCAGATCATCCAGACAATGGGCAATCGTCTGGACCACCTACTCCTGATTCCTGGAATCCACCTCTTAATGGTCTTTCATCATTACTCTTTGATGATGACCCACCATCCTATAACTCTTCTCCTATGCATCCTGCTGAGAAGAGACAACAACCTGATACTGGTCATTGTACACAGTACCAAGATCGTTATCTGGTAAATCTGCCTAAGGGTCATAAACCTGTCAAGAGATGATGAGTATATGCAGTCAAAAGCGATGGTCGCAAAAAGGCTCGCTTTGTTATGATCCGCGTATACCCCCACTCTTTTCTCTTCACTCTTACCCTAGTTTCTCCACAGACATTGCTCTCGCTGTTCGAGTCCCGCCTGAGCCACTTTACTATTCCCCTTTTTCTCTTATCTTCGCTTACCTATTTAGTGTGACTCATCCGCAGTATCTGCAGTTGTACTGATACTGCTATCTCTGACTCACTTCCCTTCTTCGCGATTCCATCGCATTCTATAGTCGAGTCACCCCTTTTACACTCCGCTTTATTCTCTCTTGACTCGCCTATATAAACCTCTCGATACCCTCGATGTATTCCCCAAGTTAGACCTACCCAAATCTACCTTGATCATTGATTCCTCTCGAGCCCCCTAGTCTTTGCCTTACTACTGAGTAGGTGCTCCCCTTGTTCCCTTCGTCGTCGCTCCCCCATAGTGACTCCTTCGTCCCTGCGTCACAACATACGTTGACCAGGTCAACAGCTCACAACATACCATTGAGGCTGAGGATAGCGGATCGCCCATCTATCAACCCTTGCCACGTCAGCTGAATAGCAATGTTAATGTCCCCTCGCCCCTCGTCACTCGGATCTACGCCAGAGCGTAACAAAAGGTCTAACTTGCTCTTCACTGGGCAAGCCTCACCTTAGCCCACCATTCACCCCTATCGCCCACTGAACCCTAGACCCTCTCTAGGCCCTCGTCGCTATCGTGAACCCTCACTGTCCCCCTTGGAACACTCCTTGGCCTCGCAAGAAGAGGTACCCACTGACGACGATATTGTCGTATCCCCAGAAGATCACAAAGATCTTACCCTCGCCCACGCCCTCTCGTCCTCATTGGTGATCCCACGAGCCCCCACACCCCCATCGCCCATGCCGATCAGTAGATCGAACCCCTTCGCCCCACCACCACCTATGTCCTACACCACCCCTATCTCATCATCAGTAAAACCTACCGAACTTTGCCTCGGAGTCCCCGAAGACTTTGATGGATCCTACGAGTGTGCCATGCCATGGTACTACTCCGTCATGGCCTACCTCATTGTCAATGGGGAGGTCTACAACACCGACCAGAAGAAGGTCGCCTACGCCCTCTCCTTCATGAAGAAAGGGTCAGCACTCACCTGGGCCGACACCTATCAGCGAAAGGCTATCGATGCCGCCACCTTCGGAACTCTCGACGAGTTCACCAAAGCGTTCAAGGTCTCCTTTGAACGACACAACGTCTCAGACAACGCCATCCACTGGCTGTCCACCCACCACTGCACGGCCTCGAAAGGCCAACCCCTTGCCACCGCCCTCAATACGTACATTGTGGACTTCCGCAACCACGTCGCCAACTCTGGCATCAAGGATGAGAACATCCTCATCAACTTCTTCGCCAACGGCATCCCCACCCCCCTCATGAAGTGAATCTTCGCTATGGACACTTCCCCCACCTCTATCGACTCTTGGTACAACAAAGCCATACATTTCCAAACCCAATGGGAACGCGCCCAGGCCATCTCTGGCAAAAACCCAAAGACTGAGTACCAGTCTTACTCGAACCCCACCCCTTGCCCCCCCAAACTCATCGACGAAGAGCGACAACGCTGCTTCAGAGAAGGCCGCTGCTTACGCTGCCGAAAGAAAGGCCATAACTCTAAGGCCTGCCCCGCCTACACCTCCCCTCCCACCCCTTGCACCTCCCGCATCGAAGAAGTCAAGGAAGAAGACAAATTGGTGCTCAGATTGAACAACATCGCCGCCCTCCCGGGTTTTTAGATGGAGGACCTCGTTCGACGCAAGGCTCCTCCTCCTCCCCCCCTAAATGTACGCATGTAAATGTATCTACCCTACCTGGAACAATGAAACTCCCCATTCAACTCATCGTTCCTTCGCATACGTTTAAAACCGTCGACACCACCACCCTGATCGACTCCGGAGCCGACATCTCCTGCATCGATTGGAACTTCGTGCGAAAGCACAAACTCCCCACCATCCGCCTCCCCTGCCCCCTCAACGTCCGCAGTGTCACTCAAGACCCCACCGTCCAAGGAGGAGTCAAATTCTTCACGGAACTTTTTATCCACATTGAAGGTCTCGCACACAAAGTGACCTTCTTTGTCATGAACTGCGGGACAACCAATGTCATCCTCGGACTCCCCTGGCTTAAAGCCACAAACCCCTCCATCGATTGGTCCAATCAAACCATCTCCATCGCCGAATCCATGGACCAATCGAAGCTCCTTCACTCTCTTCACTCCGCCGACACCAAACATCACAACTCTTACTTCCACTTTCTCCTCCCCAACGACCTCCCTGAAATCCGACACGTCAATGTCACCCCCGACCACCACCACCTCCCCAGCTTCCTCAAAGACAAATCCATTGAGGAATTCAGCACTGTCCCTATCCCTTTTGCCACCGTGAATGTTACGCTCAGGTGTAGACCCGAGTGATGAGGGGCGAGGGGATGTTAACGTCACTATTCAGCTGACGTGGCTAGGGTTGATAGACGGGCGATCCGCTATCCTCAGCCTCAACGGTATGTCGTGAGCTGTTGACCTGGTCAACGTATGTTGTGACGCAGGGACGAAGGAGTCGCTATGGGGAAGCGACGACGAAGGGAACAAGGGGAGCGCCTACTCGGTAGTAAGGCGAGGACTAGGGACCCGAGAGGAATCGATGATCAAGGTAGATTTGGGTAGGTCTAACTTGGGGAATACATCAAGGGTATCGAGGGGTTTATATACACGAGTCAAGAGAGAATAAAGCGGAGCGTAAAAGGGATGACTCGACTATAGAACGCGATGGAATCGCGAAGAAGGGAAGTGAGTCAGAGATAGCAGTATCAGTACAACTGCGGATACTGCAGATGAGTCACGCTAAATAGGTAAGCGAAGATAAGAGAAAAAGGGAATAATAAAGTGGCCTAGGCGGGACTCGAACGGCGAGAGCAATGTCTGTAGGGAAACTAGGGTAAGAGTGAGGAGAAAAGAGTAGGGTATACGCGAATCGTAACAGTGAACAGAGTCTTTCGTGGGGACTCTCGCTTCGTCATCTCCGGACCTGCCAACCTCATTGGCAAGGTCAATACTTCCACAGAACTCACTGCCAACGCCGAGAAGACTAAGCCAAAACAGGCTCTACCCTCCGAGTACTCTGACTATGCCTCAGTCTTTTCCAAAGAGGCCACCAAACACGTTCCCCCCTCTTGCCCCTATGATCATGAGATCAACCTCAACGCCTCCTTCACCCCCAAAATCGGAAAGGTGTACCCCTTGTCCCCCGATGAACAACAAGCCACCGAAACATTCATCGAAGAGAATCTCGTGGCTGGAAAGATCCGCCCTTCCAAATCCCCCCAAGCCTCTCCGTTCTTCTTCGTCAAAAAGAAGGATGGCGGCCTCCGCCCCTGCCAAGACTATTGATACCTGAACGAACACACCATTCGGGACGCCTACCCCCTCCCTCTCATCCCCAACCTCATCGACAAACTTAAGGATGCTAAACTCTTCACCAAGTTCGACGTCCGATGGGGCTACAACAATGTCCGCATCAAGGACGGACATCAATGGAAGGCCGCCTTCGTCACCCACAAAGGCCTCTTCGAACCCACGGTCATGTTCTTTGAACTGACCAACTCCCCAGCAACCTTTCAGCGGTTCATGAACGACTCGTTCCAAGACATGATCGCCGAAGGTTAGCTTGTCGTCTACATGGATGACCTCCTCATCTACTCCCCTACCGAAGAACTCCACGTCAAACGTACCCGACATGTTCTCCAACGTATGCAAGAACTCAACTTGCACCTCAAACTCAAGAAATGCTGCTTCGGGGTGACTGAAGTCAACTACCTTGGAATGATCGTGAAACCTGGTCAACTCGCCATGGACCCTGTCAAGCTCAACGGGATTGCATCCTGGCCCACCCCTGAAAAGCTCAAGGATGTTTGATCATTCCTAGGCTTCGCCAACTTCTACCACCGGTTCATTCTGGACTACTCCTCCATCGCCCGCCCTCTGATTGACCTAACCAAGAAGGATACCCCTTGGGAATGGTCCCCCCTTTGCACCGCAGCCTTCACCCGGCTAAAACACCTCTTCCTGAAGGAACCCATCCTTCAACTCCCCGATACCTCCGCTCCCTTCGCCATCGCCACCGATGCCTCCAAATATGCATCCGGCGGCATCCTCCTCCAAACCGATACCAACGGCGATTGGCATCCATGCTCCTATATCTCTCAGTCCTTCAGCCCGGCTGAGAGAAATTACGACATCTACGATCGCGAACTTCTCGTGATCATCCGCACTCTCCGATCCTGGAGACAATACCTCCATGGCTCCCCCCATCCCGTCCAGGTCTTCACAGACCACAAAAACCTTACCTACTTCCGCTCCGCCCAAAACCTCAACAGACATCAAGCCTGCTGGCTTCTAGACCTTGCGGACTATGACCTCAAACTCTCCCACGTCCCCGGTAAATCCCTTGCCGGCCCCGATGCCCTCTCCCACTGCCCCAACCTCGTCTCCGACGAAGACGACAACTCCGGAGTGACCCTCCTCCCCCAATCCCTCTTTATTAACCTCATTGACTCCGTCTTCTCTGAGCGTATCTCCGATGCTTCCAAACGTGACTCCATCGTCCAGGACTTCCTCCAAATCCTCCCTGGTCCAGACAGCGCCTTCGATCATGCCCTCCCCCTTCACCTCCGCAAATGTATCGCCGACTGGCGTTACGACAACGGCGTCCTCACCTTCCAAGGACGCACTTACATTCCTGCCGATGAAACCCTCCGTCATGCCGTTCTTCAATGCTGCCACGACCACGAAACGGCCGGCCATCCTGGCTACCTCAAAACCCGTCAACTCATTTCCTCCGAGTTCTACTGGCCCGGCCTCGCCCAATACGTCCGCAAATACGTCGAAGGCTGCGCCGTTTGCCAACAAAACAAGGCGAACACCCACCCCACCTCCCCCCCTCTTCTTCCAATCAAATCTACTTGCACCTGTCCCTTCCAACAGATCTCTTGTGATCTCATCACCGACCTCCCCCTCTCCGACGGCTGCGATACTTTACTGGTCATAGTAGACCATGGGCTTACGAAGGGGGTGATTCTCTGCCCCACCAAAAAAACCATCACCGCGGAAGGAGTCACATCCCTCTTTTTCCTCACTGTGTTCCACCGATTCGGCCTTTACGACAAGATCATCTCCAATCGTGGACCACAATTCGCCTCTTCCTTTGCCAAGGAGCTCTCTCGACTCCTCGGATATTCCCTCACACTCTCCACCGCTTACCACCCCCAAACCGACGGTGAAACCGAGCAAGTCAACCAGGAAATCGAAACATATCTCCACATCTTCTGCGGAAGCAACCCATTCTCCTGGTCCGACTTGATTCCCCATGCCGAGTTTGCCCACAATCACCGCCCTCACTCCGTCACCGGACAATCACCATTCTATCTCATGATGGGATACGAACCCCAAGCCCTCCCAGAAATCTTTGCCCAGTCAAAGATCCCCGCCCTTGAAGAGCACCTCCGCTCCCTCACAGCCGCCCGCAACGAAGCTCTTGCTGCCCATGAACTCGCCAGACAAACCATGGCCACACGTTCCAAGAAGTCCTTCTCCCCCTTCTCCAAGGGAGACCAAGTCTGGCTAGAAGCCAGGAACCTCAAACACCTCGTCGTCAACCCCAAATTTGCATCAAAACGTGAAGGACCTTTTACGATCACCGAGGTTCTCTCACCCCTAACTTACAAACTCCGTCTCCCTCGTACCTGGAAGATACATCCCGTCTTCCACGCTTCCCTCTTATCGCCCTATCGCAAAAACCGCGTACACGGCCCTAACTTCCCAGCACCCCCACCTGACCTTATCGATGGCCAGGAAGAATACGAGATCGAAAAGATCATCAGACACCGTGGGTCCCCGATGGCCCGACAATACCTGATCCGATGGAAAGGGTACTCCACAGAAGAAGATTCCTGGGAACCCGAGCGAAACCTACGGAACTCCACAAATATCCTGAACGGATATAAACAACATCACGGTCTCTCTCCCCCTCAAACCATTTCCATCGTATCCACCATGGCAATCCCCACCATCCTCACCAACAACAACTCCTCCGACATCGTTGAAACCGGCTGGTCGTCCACCACCAATGTTACGCTCAGGTGTAGACCCAAGTGACGAGGGGCGAGGAGACATTAACATCGCTATTCAGCTGACGTGGCAAGGGTTAATAGACGGGCGATCCGCTATCCTCAGCCTCAACGGTATGTCGTGAGCTGTTGACCTGGTCAACGTATGTCGTGACGCAGGGACAAAGGAGTCGCTATGGGGGAGCAACGATGAAGGGAACAAGGGGAGCGCCTACTCAGTAGTAAGGCGAAGACTAGGGGGCCTGAGAGGAATCGATGATCAAAGTAGATTTGAGTAGGTCTAACTTGGGGAATACATCGAGGGTATCGAGAGGTTTATATAGGCGAGTCAAGAGAGAATAAAGCGGAGCGTAAAAGGGGTGACTCGACTATAGAATGCGATGGAATCACGAAGAAGGGAAGTGAGTCAGAGATAGCGGTATCAGTACAACTGCAGATACTGCGGATGAGTCACGCTAAATAGGTAAGCGAAGATAAGAGAAAAAGGGGAATAGTAAAGTGGCTCAGGCAGGACTCGAACAGCAAGAGCAATGTCTGTGGAGAAACTAGGGTAAGAGTGAAGAGAAAAGAGTGGGGGTATACACGGATCGTAACAGCCAACACCCAGGACCAATTGGACCCCGCTTACGAACCTCCCATTTCCCCCTCTGTCCCCTCAAACGACATCTGGGCCAGATACACCTGGTCCTCCCCTGCTTCCCCCGTTCCCCTTATCGACAGACTCTCCGAGTGACGTGCCCCGGTCAACCACCCCCCATTGTCCTTCCCCACCCATGCCTTCCCCCTCAACCAAGACCTGGTCGACACTACAGCTCACCAGCTACGCCACCTCCCCCTCTCCCGTGCCCTTCTAGACACCATGGAGCCAAACTCCACCTTCGCCCACCTCTATAAAATGTTCCTTTCCATGTCACGCATCCTCCTCACCACCTCCGCCCCCACCGCCTCCGCTGAAACCACTGCATATCATTCGCACCTCTCTCACGTCCTCCGCACCCTGGAAAACCACATCATCCAGACCATGTACCAATGCGATATGCTAGCCTTTGTCGCTGAGGTGGACTCCCATCTCCGTTACCCCTCCCCGTCCACCTTCATCACCACACCAGAAACCCCCCCCCATCTCCACATCATCCTCCCCCCTCAATGAGACGGAGCTACACATTCTCTCTCGCTTCGACCCCCCACAAGTGCCTTCTCCCCGCCCCCATGCTACTCTCCAATGCTTCCACTGTCATACCATCGGGCATATCCGTATCAACTGCCCCCGCTACCAATGCAACAAATGCAAGGAGTATGCCCCGGGCCATCAACGATTCTTCTGCCCTTCGTGGCCTCGTCGCTCCCCTGTCCTCCCCCCTTCATCCTCATCTGGGTCTTCCTCTCAGGAGTCCTATCACCGAGCCCCACGCCGTCTCCATTTCCCCCGAGCTCGACACCCCCCAGTCGCCTTACGACCCACCCGCTCCCCCTCTCCCGACATGGACCCTTTTGTCTCAATGGAGGCAGACTTCAACAATGCCGGTTCTGGTTACGGTGACTTCTAGTCTTCATCATGGACTTGACCCTTAACCGGGGGGTAATGTTACAATCCGTGTATACGTTCCCTTCGTCGTCGCTTCCCCATAGTGACTCCTTCGTCCCTGTGTCACGACATACGTTGACCAGGTCAACAGCTCACAACATACCATTGAGGCTGAGGATAGCGGATCGCCCATCTATCAACCCTTGCCACGTCAGCTGAATAGCAATGTTAACGTCCCCTCGCCCCTCGTCACTCGGGTCTACACCTGAGCATAACACGCTTTGTAGCAAAGGGTTTTACCCAAGTCTTCGGAATTGACTATGAAGAAACCTTCTCTCTAGTTGCCAGTTTTGAGACTGTTTATCTCATTCTAGCTTTAGCAGCACTACACAATTGGGAAATCGAAGCACTGGACATCAAGACAGCCTTTCTTTTTGGAGAACTTGATGAAGAAATATATCTAGTACAACCAGAAGGTTTCAAAGTTAAAGGTCAGGAGACTAAAGTCTGTCACCTTCATAAGGCCATCTATGGTCTTAAACAAGCTGCCCTTCAATGAAACAAGCAGCTACACAAATCCCTTCTAAAGATGGAATTTCACCGAACTACATCTGATTCAGGAACCTATGTAAAGATGATCGGTCAGGATATTATTCTTATCCTAGTCTATGTGGATGATGCCCTTTTTATTGGAAGTAGTAAACCACAAGTCTTTGCTCACAAGAAGCAATTTATGAAATGATGGGAATCTCGTAATCTAGGAGAAGCTACTGAATATCTTGGTATGAGAATTACTAGAGATCACAACAAGCGATCCTTAGTCCTAGATCAAACCCACTATGCGGAGAAAGTGATTGAAAGATTTGATCTAGAGAACTGTAAACCAGTTACTATGCCTCTGCCAACAGGATACAATTCTAACCCAAATTCAGATCAGGGATGTGCAGATCTTCGAAGTCGTTATCAGTCAGTCATTGGATCACTGTTATACATTATACTTAGGATCAGATCAGATCTTGCCTTCTCAGTAATCAAGATGTCACAATTCTCCTCTAACCCCTCAAAGGAACACTTGCAGAAGGCACTCTACATTGTGCACTATCTATCTTCATCAAAGAACCTCTGCATTACATATACTGTGACTGGGTTAGAGAATGGCATTTGTGCCTACTCTGATACTGACTGGGCTGGTGACATTGAGACATCTCGATCCACTACTGGTTATGCCATTTTCTTAGTAAATGATATTGTCTCATGGCTTTCTAAATGACAAAGGAAAGTATGTTTATCCTCTACTGAAGCAGAATACTGTGGAATGACTGAGTGTGCTAAACAACTCCAATGGATTCGCAACCTACTTGGAGAATTACACTTCAAACACAGTTCTTTTCCTCTATGTGTTGACAATCAAGGGTCAATGTTTCTAGCTTCAAACCCTGCCCAGGAAGGATGAACCAAGCATGTTCACATTCCTGAATACTATATATGTGAAGCTATAGAGTTTGATGAAATCAAGCTTTATTATGTTCCAACTGTTCAGTAATTTGCTGACATCTTCATGAAGAATCTAGGCAGAGACAAGTACCAGAGTGGTAGGAAGTCCCTGACACTTCATCTATACTCCCATTCGTAACAAGAGAGTAAGGAGGAGTGTTGAAATTGAAGTCCTAACTTGTTAGGCTTTGATATGACACAAAGTCTACTACACTTGTAGTAAGATGTGGTAAGATCATGGTATTCATTTATATCTGTAACCATGTGTCTACAAGGGTCCTTGATATGTGTTACACACAGTCTAGCCCTTTGTATTGAGTACACTTCCCTTATTACTCACAAATTACATCATAGTGACCTATTACAGAAGTTTCACCTTCTTATGGTAGTTTGGCTCATTTGTTTGGTCTTATGTGGACTGGGCCGCAAGAGGCATGAGTTTATGTGTCCACTAAATTGTGTTTTGGCCACATTTCAGCTTTCTAAGCATTTCTCACTCCACATCACTTATTCCATGGGTTTCTTGATATTTCCATGAGATATTCATACATAGAGAGCTCCACAGCATGTACAAACACTTGTGTAGCTATATAAACCCTGGGGATAGACCCAGGAGAGTAACAAGACACCTACTCTTGTCCCCCATCTTTGAGCTCAGGAATATTTCTTTTCCCTCGCTCTACTATCTCTCTGTTAGCAAACTGCTCTACTGCTTGGTGAGTCTCCCACCTAAGCCCTATTCCCTCTTGCCCCTGTGCCATTGGGATACCCTGTATTCCCAATACACAGTGCATACTGCATTCTGGAAGCACACACATACATCAAGCAGGAGATGCATGTCATCTCAGCAGCGGCTGTCCCACAGCTCACAAGACATCGACAGCATGCACTCTTCCTTGTCCCCTAGTTTCTTGCCCTTTGCCCTTGAGCTTGCGTAAGTCAGCCAGCCAGGAGAAGAATCAAACAAAAGAGTTGTGCGTCATAGTGAGGCATCAGGTGCACAATTGAAGCGCGAGCCGGTGGGCACCAGCGATGCCAAGTTCAGCAAGCTCGTCAAGGATTTCAGTGATCACTTCACTGAGCCATTGACGGTCTTTTTGTTTAAAGAACGTCCATTGCTCGAGAACAAGCCAACTCAACATGGAAATAAGGCCCAATGACGCAACAAGCTAGTGACCGGTCAGCATTTAGAAAATTGCACGCGCCACTGATGGACTCACCGTCATGATTACAATGACCGCGGAGGTGACGGGATGCTGAAGTTGATATATCAATGTCAGCAATCAGACTGATGGTAGGGAACCACATCTGTTCGGAAGAATACGTAAAGAGCACCACGCCAGCTGAGAAACATGCACGAGAAACACCAGCAGAGACTCCTTCATCCATGCGTGATGCATGCGCGAGCGACTGTGACAGACTGGTCGACACGGTGCTTGGCGAAAATGAGCAGGGCCACTCACTAGATGGACTGTTTCCAAGTGAGACCAAGCAGTCCGCTGGCACCGCCAGCGATACTGAATATCAAAGACGACGTCCAAAACATGTTGACGCTGTTGTTGAGTATATTTCCCTTCATATTGTTCGAACACGCCAAGAGCAATGCATCGACGGCTTTAAAGACGATGGACAACGTCGAAACGTTAAGCAAGTTCTTGGCGGCGTGTTATTGGTGGGGCCAAATGGTCGGTATACCTTGGATGGCTTCGTCAGTAAGATGTGCGCCACCCGTCACACACGTGCCCACCCACCGATCTCGATAAAGATGTTGAGCGCCACAGTGATTTCGTTGAGATGTCCTCCTACTTCGAGCATGAGGTCTTGAACATACCGTTGCACTGCTTGTGACCGGAATTGGTCTATAAACGAGGTGAGGATACACCACGCACGACAGCAGTGAAAGCACGCACTCTTGTATTCGTCGAGGCAGGCTGAAAAGTACTGCAGTCGACGTGAGAAAGACTATCAGAGGAAAAAAAAAATAGATGAGGCAACGACTTTCAGATCGCCCTCGAACGACCGCATGGACTGCGTGATCGCCTCGTCGTTGAACTCTTCAAACTCGTTCAGACAACTGATGAACGACCCCACGTCCCTCGCGAGACTCTCTAGCTGGCTTGGGAGCATGTCGAGCTCGATATTGTCTTGCGGGATGGGCACCGTCGAGCGATTACGCCACTCCTGCCGTCGTTCCATGATGTTGAGGTTAATGAGCACCTCTTGAGGTCTCCGAGTGATCTTGCGCGGGTACAAACACGCGGCATTTTCTCGGAATATGAACAGGATCTTGGAGAGGCATTCTTGGAGTCCAAACGCGGACGAGACGATACCGACCGAGTTCCTTGTGGACTTCAGGAACGGTCCTGCAGACGTCGAACCTGAAAAAAGGGTCAGAATAAAGGTCCCTCATCTCAATATTACTAACCACTATTCGGACTATCTTCACCTGTTTGCGGCCATCGATCGTCAGTCCCTGCGTACGCTCTCTACAGACCACTTTATCGGAGCCTTTAATTGGCTTCCCGATTCAAATATCAAGGAACTCCGTTACAAGGATGCCGAGAAGTTACAAGACGTTATCACACGAGCACCCCGGTCTCTCGAGGAGTTATCAATCTTGAACGTGACGATAGGCATCAAAGATACAGACGTGTTCCATGATCCTGCATGGAGGGACTTGTCCTGTCTTCGTAGGCTCTCGCTCGGTCTCTATTTCGAAGACGTGGACATTTACGTGAGTTGGAAAATCGGATGTTGCACTCAAACATGGTTTCATCCTATAAATTTTCTAGTCGACATTCGCACCCTTTGATATTATCCGATTCCTCCCCAAGCTAGAGTCGCTCACGATACACAACGTGTATGGATGGCCAAGCACGTCGTCGATAGACGTTGGTCGTATTCTTTCCAAGAAAATAGATCGTGCGTCGAGTCTGAGATATGTGGAGGTGGACAACCAAGGTTTTCATTTGGTGGGTGGAGAATGGGTCTTGAGCGACCGTGGCTCCAAGTCGACGACAAATTGGACGAGGTGCAGGACCATGTGCCTGGAACAGGACTATGATGCATGAGGAAGCACACGTCTCCAATAAAGACCCGTCTTTTAAAAAAAATTAATTAGAGTTTTGGGAGCACAACAAAAATTTTCATTGGCCCGTATAAATCAATCGATCCCGCTCGGGGCGAAACACGGGTCGGGTACGTGAAGACCTTTTTCGTTTGGGACTCTTGGTATCCGCGCAGTCCCCGACCTGACGCACGCATACACTCCAACGCCGGTGTAAGCCCATTGGCTTACCAATCGGCATTCATCACGTGCACGATATGTAGTATATATATCCATCATGATCGGCCACAGAGATAGGTAGGTAGTCGATCTTGTCCCCGTACCTCGTAGTCCCCCGTATAGAGCGTGGTCTTGTTCTGTGTGCCCGCCCGTCTCAGTGTTTCCCGCCGTTGGCCGCGGTGTGCTTCCAGCCGGGCGTGGTTCTCGATCTTACGAGATATTTAGACTCGAGCTCCCCCCACCTCTCTGCCCATACACAGCTTGGACGACTGTAGGCACAAGGATCTATATTAACCCCCCTGCCTTTTTTCACTTTAGCTTAACCTCCCATGCTTGATTTCTCGTGGCGTAGGTTGTCTCTTGGGTTTTTGCTTGAAAAAGAAAAAAAAAACGTATTTGCGTTGCTAGTCCTAGGACTAAAAAATTGGGTTACCGAATACACAAGTCTATCATACTACGTCGTCTCAAGCCTCATTGGGTTTTGAGCCGGAAGCCTTGTCACAAAGGCCATCGGTGTGCCCCCAAAATCGAGAAAATAAAAATATACTTGCACTCGAATGCTCAAGCAAAAGAAAAAGAAACAGAATACATAACCCATACACTGCTTGACATCCCCTACACTAGGCCTACATCATAGCACATACAAACAACCTCGCTAGCGCGAGGGAAAAACAAGGGAAGATGACATTACAGCACAGGGAGGCGAGGAAGGAAAAAGAAAGAAACAGAGAAAGGATCATCGTTTTTCAAGTCGAAAAAGAAAACGCGTGAGCGCCTAGGAAAACGCCAACGCAGACCACGTCGCAGCGGCACCAATCGCCATGGCCGCAGCTGTATGCGCAACCGTATAGACGGCCGTTCGCATCCGCTTCGTCGGCCGACCGGATTTTGAAACGGGGCAAGGGGCAGAGATAGGGGCTGGGTCAGGGACAGCGACGGGGACGGGGACAGGGGTAGAAGTCGACGCATCAGGGACCGAAGCAGGTACTGAAACGCTAGAACCCTGATCTTGGACGACGGGCATGCACACGTCTGCTACCAAAGGTACATCATACTCGGTCTCTTCTTCCACCGAGTCCTCGTCGTCGCGCTTCCGTTTCAAAGACCTCGTAGACTGGGGGCACCGTCAGCGCGACAAAGAGCTTACGAAAGAATGACAAACCTCGGCTTCGACAACTCCCTTGAGTGCATCCAACGCTTCTTCCCGCGCGTTTTGAATAGAGTCCATCTTGGCTTCTATCCGCTTTTCCACGTCGTCGCGCAACAACTTCATTTCTAAATCACACACGTCGGTGTCAGTCGTAAAGAAAAAACACCAAGGCACGACGCACCCAATACCAGGCTGTTCAGCGCATCTACACATGCCCGAACGTCCTGCAGAGGACTCTCTGCAGTCTTCGATTCGGACACATCCAATTTCCCCCGGAGAGTCGTCACCTGCTGTTGTAATATAGTCATTTGTCCCTGCAGGGTAGACAAGGACGCAATGTTGCGTTCGGCGCCACTGATCCGGCAAAGCAGGTGCTCCGAGTCGGGCTCCAGCATTTCGACCTGGCTCTGAAGGTCCGTCATGTCGTCTTCAGACACCGACTGGCGTGACCGAATATCATGTACCGTCTCTTGCAAGGCGGTGATACGGTCCTAAAATGTACGCATAAGAATTCGTTCAGCGTAACAAAAAGAGGCATACCTCGACATTCTGGAGAGACCCCTTGATTTCAGAACTAATACAGTCCTTGACTACCTTGGAAAGAGGATGGAAAGGCGGGATCCGATAAGGTGGCGTTGGTGGCGGCGGCGGGTGTGGGATCGATGGCAACCCAAAGTCAGAGGCAATCGAGCTGCTAAACGGCCCACAGACCGGGAAGGGCGGCGGTGGAGGAAGGCGGTGCATGAGCTCAATCAGCGCATCGTTGGTAACGATGCGGGGACATGGGGGCGAGGGTGGCAATGGGGGCAGGGGTGGCGAAAGCGGATGTACCAAATCGGTGATCGCCGGTGGCGCCTCCGGCAGCCGGACAGTGTCCGCTTCGAGCGATAACCGCCGAGGTGACTCGGGTCTGGATGTGGGCCATGCACCAATGACGGCAGGTTCTGGCTCTGGGTGGTCCATCTCGTTCGATGGGGATGGCGTAGGAACCATCATCGGCGAATGAGAGCGCGATTTGGAGGAAAACGGCTCGATGACGACGACGACAGGGGATGGATGTCTGGTCGCAGAACAAGGCGACTCTACGACGTCCTCCAAGTCCTCCAAGGGGAGCAAACGCAGCTCCGTGGGGGGCTCTGAGACGCACGGCGAATGCAAAACGTCACTGTGATACATGTGCGAGATAAAACTGCGAAAGGCGGGAATCTTGATAGGCTGGCACGCATTCACCTCTTCCACGTCCGACTCGTGGTCGGATGGGGACGACGAGGCTGCATCGTCAGAGACAGACACAGAGGAAGAAGAGTGCACGGAATCGGACTCGATACAGGAAGCAGAGAGGAGGCCGTAGCGGCCCGAGCTGAGTTTGCGGGGCGTCGTGACAAGACAAGGGGAAAAGGCGCGGAGGGACGGTTCGGACGACGACGAACGGCCCGCGAGGAGCTCCACGCGGGCCGTGACGGGGGCAACGTGATAGGAGCCGGCGCCAACGACCTTGCCAAAAGTGAGGACATCGCCGTCAGCGAGGAGCGCCTCGATCTCCGGCTGGAGCGTTCTGGGCGTCGAATCGCCACGGCGCAAGAGATGAGTTCCGTGCCGCGAGTGAAGGTCGACGATGTAGACCTGCGTGCGTGATCAAGCACGACGCGGTAAGCGCTCGCGCGCAGCCAAGAGGAAGAGGGGGACGATTACCTGACCACTGTCTGCAAAGACGAGCTTGGCATGCCTGGCGCTGACGACCTGGCAGGCAAACACGGCGTTGTGATCGTCGTTTTCTCGTCGCATCGATTTATCATCAGAGCCTGATTTGCGCCCGATGTTGACATGGAACGAGTGGACGCGGTAGAAGGAGAGGCCGTGGGCGGGCTTGTCGCCGCACTTGTCGACGTGGAGAGTGATGCCTGTGCAACTGTGAGGACAGGTCGAGGGACAGGCGAGAGACGACATGCCCGCAACCGAGGTGCGCTGTTCACAGGGGTCGGCCTCTTGCGCCGCCAACTTTGTGCCGAGATACTGGACGTCGTCGTCCATGGCGAGCATGATATGAATTCTGGTGTGTGCTGGCAGTGATGGAGGAGGAGGAGGAGGAGGAGGGAACGACCAGAGTGACTGTGACTGGATGGCAATGCGTTGGCTTTATCACCTGGCGCATGTCTCCGGTCACTCCGCCCATTCACGGCACCGCTCCGGCCCCATCTCTCCGGTATCGGCCACCCTTCTCCTCCTCGTCCCTCTCGATAACGCACTACAATACTAGAACATAGTCTGTACTCTAACTCGCATCAGACGACTGCCACCACATCCACACCAGCGCTCTTCTCACGAATTGTAATCCGCAAACCAGGAGTGGACGAGGGCACGTTTCGCTAGAAGCGCTCAGCACCCGGATCCTAGCCCTAATCGCTCCAGACTCACCCGAAATCCGTTTTGCAGTGTCATAGGTCAATGTTCGCTAACATCCCATCAGCACCACGCCGCTACACCACGACGCACGACGCACCGCGAGCAAGTCGATCCCCATCTCGTCCAGATTCGGCACGATGTTGGCCAACTCCTGTCGGCTCCACTGCGGAAACGTCTCCTTGTAATCCGGCAGTTGACTCACACCAGGCCAGATTTGCTCGTCGGGCGTACCCAAAATTCTGTCCACGTTGAGCGCCAACCCGTTCGTTTCCCGACAACCAACGCACCTGAAAATCTTGAAGATTTGGTCAATCTCAGAGTCACCGGGAAAGAGCGGGTTGCCCCTCATGACCATTTCCGCGAATATGCACCCGACGGACCACATGTCGATCGCCGTCGAGTAATGCCGAGAACCGAGCAAGACTTCAGGCGCACGGTACCAGAGCGTGACGACCTGAACGATCGTCAACCGACGAACCACGATCCCGAAATCGAATGTACTACCTCGTGGGTATAAGTCCTCATGGGAATCCCAAACGCCCTCGCGAGACCGAAATCGGCCAGCTTGAGGTTGTTCCGCTTGTCGATGAGCAAATTCTGTGGCTTGAGATCACGATGAAGGATGCGGTGCGAGTGACAGTAGAGTAACCCAGAACTGAGCTGATGCGTGAATTTCTGTCTAGTGGGTCAGCAAGGGGGGGATGACGTGTCACGTGACCCGACGCGTAAAGAAGACGTCCCCTGTCGGGAGGCGAAGACATGCCGCGACAACGCGGAAAACGGACGGCATGCATGCGCATGGAGCACCGGCTACGGGATGACGACATGCCCATGCAAGGAAACCACAAGGAAAAAAAAGGGAAGAAAAAAAAGTGGCACGGACCTTGCTTATATCGATCGAAATCGGCGTCCCGCTCGTGTTGGCGTGTTCCATGTATCGCTTCAAGTCCACGTCCAAAAACTCAAAGACGAGGTAGAGCTTCTGGTCCGCGTGCACGATGTCGAGCAATCTGCCACATTTTGAGCAACGCCGCACGGGAGGGATGCGGACAGGGTACCTGACGATGTTGTCGTCCTTGAGCTCCTTGAGCAGACTGATCTCGCGGATGGCGGTGCTCGGTACGCCTTCGTCCTCTGCCTCGAGGCGTATCTTCTTGAGTGCGACGATCTGGTTGGTGGTCACATCCCTGGCCTTGTAGACGACGCCGTACGTCCCTGCACGGTGTGTCAGCGGGGAACGACGGGGCGGTGGGGGCATACCTTCGCCTGTATGCGGTGACGCGAGAGGGGTCATTGGTCACGACGGCGAGTGCGCGCTGTGTGTACGCACCGACTTTTTCGATCTTGGCGTAGCTGGGGGGTGATCGAGCGTCAGCAGCAGTATCGAGGACGACGTTTGAGCCGCATACCGATCCATATGATCCGTCACACGGCGGTGATGGTGCGGAAGAGAAGGAAAAGAGAGTGGACTGAGCCGAAGTGCGACGTTGCGGTTGCCACTGCCACACGAAGTCTTTTTATACTAGTACAGACTACACTTTTCATCAGCCTGGCCTGGGCCACTCCACGCGCTGATCTCGATCCGGCCGTATCCGCGTCACATCAATGTACTCCCTCTCGAACCGCTCCTCGCCTGCCAGCGAATCAGCCAAACCACGCTTCCACTGACGCCACTCACTCTGGTCGATAATCTCGCCCGACTCCTCCGACTCCTCCTCCGATTCCCAGCCCTCGTCCAGCCCCGGATTCCTCTCCCGATCCATAGCGAGGTCCCGCATAAACCGGCTCATCGACCCCTCCTTCGCCTCTTCCAGCGACTTCTCCCGCGCAGCACGCGCCCGCGCAAGCTCAGGAAGGTACTCCCTAGAACACCAGCATCAACCACACCACCACAGCGACGACGACGACCGACCTTTCGTACCCGTCCCTCGACCCCTCCACCGCACCCAGAAACGCCTGCATCCCATCCCCCGTCACGCTCGACACACCCACCGCCTACCGTCGTCAGCATCCGTCCGCACGACCACACACGACGCACCTCGAGATGCTTGTAAAACTCGTCCAACACCAAACTCATGCTGTTCATCAGACTGTTCATATACGTCGGCTCCCCGTCCCCGTCCCTCGACCCATGCGTAGCCAACGCCTCCTGAAACGCCTCGAAATCCTTCATCCACCGAATCGCAAACTCGTGCGGCGTCACGTCCGTCTTGTTGAACACGAGCACGAACGGAAGCTTGGTCTTGTACAGAATGCTGTCCGAGTCACATCTGACCCAAACGATCGCGTCAAGACGAGGCAACGCACCTGCACGCGTACAGCATGTTGGACATGAACGTCGCCGGCGCGGTCGTCCGCGGCGTGTCGATGACGTACGCCACCACGGTCGGAAACGCAGACGCGACGGCGTCGGTAATGATCGCACCCGATGCGGACCAGGTAAAGATCTCGATCTGACCCGGCGTATCGACGATGATGTGACTGTCCGACGGTCTCGTACGGACGTGCATACCAACAACAAGGAAAAACGGACGCACTCGACGTCTGCCGCGCGCTTTTCGACCAACTCGAGCACTTGATCAAACTTGGTCGTAAACAGGTTCAGCGCCGTCAAGATCCCGCCGTTCGGCCCTAGATTATACCTTGTGTGCGAGTCGTTACCGACAAGGAAAAAGGAAAAAGGAGGGCCTCGAAAAGAGACACACACTGCTTCATGACCTCCTTGTAATTCACCGTATCGCGGATGTCGATGTTGGGCTCAAACGGAACGTGCGCCACCGCTGGATCGAGATTGACAACGTACGGCGGCCGTGCTGGATCAACGCCGTGCAGATGGGAAACAAGGCGCTGCACAAAGGTCGATTTGCCAGCGCCAGCCATACCGATCGTGAGGATAACGCTCGGCTTTCTCGTCGAACTCGTCGCGCTCATCGTGGTGGTCGGAAAGCAAAAAGAGAAAAGAGTCACCATCAATCAAATTACCATAAACAGCAGTCACGTTATCAGTACAAACACATGTCAGAAAAAGAAAAAAATCATGGCGGAACAGAAATGATCTTAGCAGCACCATACTTGGCACGAATGTCCTTGGTCAACGAACGCAACATGGCAGGCGTCACGACCGTGCGCGGCTCAGACGGCACAGACGTCGCTACACTCAGCGGCGGCGAGCTCGCCGAAAACGACGACTCCCCGTCCGTCGGGGACTCGTCCGACAATGACAGCCGCTGCTTTTTCAGCTTGGGCGGAGACGTCCTGTGCACGCGGTGAATTATCATCATCAAGCACGCAGCCATTCGACGCGAACGTACCCGCTCGAACTCGTCTCCGACGCAACCCGCTTCAGAGGCTTGAGCTTGGTCACCCCCATCTCATCCTCCAGCGACTTTATCCACCGGTCAATCACACACGACGCCTCGTCCATCCGTGCACGCGAAACGAACCGAGACGCATCCACATCGACACCCGTCACGTGGGCCACCAAAGACCGTCCGAGCCCATACAACTGTGACAAATACGTCGTCGTCGGGAAATCTAAAACGCCGTGAACATCCCTGTCTGGCCGATCCAATCCACACTCACCTCGACCGAGGTTCTGATGCGCTCGTACGTCACTGATCAACGACGCTGTGACGTCCGTCTCTGCAAGACCCTGCAACCACTCCAGCACCCCATCAAACGTAGCGCTATCACACTCTCAGCCTCCGTATACGCGACAAAAACCAACGGCTCACTCAGAATCCATGCTCCTGCCCAGCTGCAAGTTGACGATCGCCAAATCGATGGCAACGCCCTCGTCTCGCAAGAGACCGACGACCGAACGCAACATCTGAATCCACAGTTGGGTACAGCCTTCCAACAACCTCGCACAAAGATCCCAATGGACTGTCCCCGAGTCAAGTAAACCAATCCGACGAAAACGCGACTACTCACATTCCCCATACACGACACAATTTCCAAGCCACCTCGTCGTCGTCTCCTCCCATAAATGTTCCCAAATTTTAAACAGATCTACAACCCGTCAGCATCGAGCCACCACCCCCGACACGAAACGCACCATTCACAGAAACGCATCTCACGAGTCGACCCTCGAGATCAAACGACGCAACACGCAGTACGTCTCCCAGCTTGGTCTCCATGTCCAACCCGCCCGTAGAAATCACCAACTCGCGACTCGTGGCCAACATCCCGCCTTCTACCATCGATTCGACCTAATAAACACCTCAGCGGAAGAACGTTGCAAAAACGTTTTCGCCCAAAACTCACCATGTCGTCGAAATCCTTGGACGAATCCGGATCTCGTTCAGACCATGCGATGCACAACAACGTGGGCACGTAATGTCGATCCGCCGGAAACGCTTCAATGATTTCACGCAAACGCGTGCAGTCTTCCAAAACACGATATTTCCTGCACCGTCCGTCTCCGTCAGAACCCAGCGACGACAGACGAAATCGTTCCCAAACCTTTCCAAAAGATCCGCGACGCCCGTCAAGGGAGTACGCTCGAACACGACGATACCAGGATACGACGACTCCACATCGCCAAGATCCTCGGAGACCGGTATCTCGAACACGTTTTCGTTCTTCCACTCGCCCGATTCCGGCACGTCAAACTTTTGCTCCAGCCAAATCGCCGTACCGTCGCTCTCGCGATTGAGCGACAACCACGCACACCAATTCTCGGGCACCGGCCCGGTCGATGTCAAATATCGCTTGAGCACGCCCAAAAACGATCCGCGCGCCCACCGCCGTGCGTGGTCGTCGTGATTCTACCAACACGTGCTCAGCTTTTCTCTACCATACACGGTGTGGACCGATCTCACCTTTTCGAACCGTCGTGCGAGCTCTTCGTCGTTGGCCGGCGGCCGATACTCCCCAGACAGCCGCTCCCGTAACCGTTTCTTGAGTGGCACCCGCGTCTCCGACGGTGTCTTTCGACGCACCACGCCGTCGGACACAGGCGGACTCCCGACGCTACGCGACAGCCGCTCCGCCTGCGCCTTTTCCTTGTACCGCGTGCTCCGTCGACACGCCTCGACCCACTCGACATGGTCCTCGAGCCGCTGCCGCCACGTCAAAAACACGCGCTTCACTGACCAGCTCCGGCGTTCGAAATGGAGCGCTGTCGCTTTCATGATGTCCAGACTGGGCTTTTCTGCCGGGGGCGGTCCGACGGCGAGAGACGCGTCGAGCTTGGCGGTCGAGCTTGACGCCTCAGCCTCCATGTAGGCGGAGCTGACGACCGATTTGAGAGGGGAATGTGTCGGTTCCCTGCGAAGCACCGGTATCGAGAACAGGGACTTGGACGTGGGCGAGTGTAGAACGAGCGGACTGAGTATTTCCGTCGGCGCAGTCGAAAGGGGTGCCGTCTGTAGATTGCCTAGGGACCCAAATATAGATTTTCGCGTGTTCGAAACGAAGGGAGGAGTAAAACTGGTCGCCGTAGGCGTCGAGGGCAACGAGATGGGCTGTTGTCGCGTCAGACGAGGTGGTTGCGAAGGCGGTGTCTGAACGACGCTTTCCAGCGTTGGTTCCATGGAGGGGGTCAAAGACACCAATGATGTTTCCAACGCGCCCGTGGGTCGTTCTTGAGGTCGTTGAGAGATCGAGGGTATCGGTTCGTTAGTGATGGGTTCGGCAACGCTCGATTGACGATTTTCGGGTGAGGGATATGTAGTGTTGGACGTCGTTGTGGTGAGTGCCGACGTGGCAAAAGTGCCAAACCCGCTGGTATTAGTGGACGCGGCAAGATTCGATGTGGGGATAAACGTTGGCGCCAAAGGACTGAGCGTTTTCGAGGTGTCGGAGCCAAAGATCGACTTCTTGGCTACACCAGAGGTAAAGTCATTAGATCGCGAAGGTTGTGGGGGGAATAATGCAGTGCTTTTCGATGTCTGCTCTGCTTGAGTCGTGAATATCGTCGTTTCGGTCGTCGCGGGCGTGGTAGCAAAAGGCAGGAAAGACGGCGCGGTAGATGTCGAGGGTGCAGCCGGGGCTTCTGATATATACATTCAAGGAACGTATAATTTGATAAAGTCGTCACAAACATACCAGTAGATTTTGAGATCGAACTAGGTGCTAGCGGAGCGTTATCCTTGGATCCAAAGACGACATTCGCAGTGTTGTCTTTGGCTGATCCAAAAGCACTAGTAGGAGCAGGGAACCCCACGTTCGCGAACGCACTTTGTGCAGTAAAGGATGCCGTGCTGAACGCGTTTGGGGTCGACTTGAGATTCGAGAAAGCCGACTGCATCGGCACAACAGAGGGTTGCAAAGGCGGCTCAGCAGCAGCATGTTCTAAAAAAGCAGACTGGGTCGGCTTGGGGCCAAAGGTATCGGTCAGCCACTGAGTCCCGCTCGGTTGCAACGGCTGGGGAGACTCATGGGGCGCTTCAGCAGGAGGTTCAGTTTCGTCCACAACAGAGATGTCGATGTCTGTATCTTGCTCCTGAGGGCCCATTCCTGAATTCCCATCAATGACATCGGAGATAGAGAGGTCGCCTCGTATCGACTCGATGTCTTCGATGGTATCCTTGCCAAAATGCCGTTCGAGAATGCACGCGACGAGGTAGGTCATGACGACATTACCCTCACGGCGTAAGACGCCAGCGAGCTCGGTAAATATTTGCATCCCTTCGGCGTCCACAACAAGGGCAGAGGATTTGCTGATAGGCGCACTCTTGCTCTGAACGCGAGCGCGGAATTTTGTAGTCAGCTCAAATACGGGGTGATTGAGCAGCGCTTGTGGTATATCGTCATGACGCTCTCTTTGGTCACGAATGTGAACGAGACGATGGTAGACGCGCATCTCAAGTTCTGTCGGCGACTGATAACGACCTCGTTGATCTTGGTAAAACTCTTTCAAGCTCTGAAGAGCTGTATGTGCTTCAGTTAGGTATGTCATGGCAACTCCTGAGGTAAACATACTGTTCATGAGCTGTTGCTCTTCCATAGCAATAGAGAACCCGGAACGGTCGCGCTCGACATGGAGTGCCAGGATATGGAAGCGAGCGCATCTGTCGTGGCACTCCATCGCAATGGGTCCCATTTCGTGTTGCATGGTAAAGTCATTCCGTACGGACCTCGAGCGATCGCGGACGAAATTAAACGTTTCTGAAAACCCGCCATGCGGCAAAAGTTCATGAAAGAGATAGTCGAGCGTGTGCTGCCAAGGCGTGATCAAGGACGCGTGCGTGATGGTTTCGGGGGTAAGCGTACCTTGAGGACGTCTGGCGGACGGAGGTCCGAGGGCAGGGTCTTGTCTCCGGCTGCGCGTTCGTACATCTTGACGGCTCGCTTGTGATCCACCCTCTTGGTGCCCGGAATCTGGAGAAGGAGTGAGTACAAAAAACCTCACAAGTGCTTACATCCCAAAGCCATAAACCCCCACCGTTTCCCACTCAAACAGGTTGTTTTCGCGCTCACGTCGGTATCGCTCGAAGCGCGGGCACATGTCCATGCATGTGCCCACCATGGTGATCGCATCCTCGAGTCGTTTCGGCTTGAGTGGGTCATCCATCTTGCCTTCCGCAATGGCTTTTTTGCGCTCGACCTCACGCGCCTTTACCAACTGTCCAAGGAGAACATGGAGAGTGTAGCCACAGAAGACGGAGTCTGCGACGCACCTCTTGCCAAAAAATTTCACGTTCCTCCGGTGTCTCTGGCTCGTATGAATCCGCCTCGTCGATCTCGTGTTCCTCCTCCATTCCGCTGTGCTCGCCCTCGCTCCCAGTGGCACCCGCATCAAGGTTCCGACGAAAAGTGACCGAGGCATTGGAGAACTTGCCACGACCTCGTCCTCGTCCTCTACCACCGCCTCGGAGGCCGCCCCGTTCCCAACGCTCGCCGTCGCTCCCGGTGTGAGACGTGCTTGGGCCCGTGCGCCCCGCGACACCGTCGGCAACCCATCGCTTGTTCTCGTGGTGAGCACGTCTTGCTGAGCCGTTGCCTTCGACATGGCCATGTCCGTTTGTGCGGGCCCTGTAGCTGCGCGGAGGACCTGGCTCCATTGTAGCCATGGTCGGCGTCGTTGTTGACGAAGGCCGCCCGTGTGTGGTTTCATTAGGTAAGCGGGCCTTCTCCACCAATCAACTCGTCCGAAACCTTATCATGTCTCACTTCCATGGTCGCACTGATTTGACAGGTCTAGTCACCGATTAGACTCGTCAGCAGATGAGATTGCCGTCATAGAGAATTCATAGGCATAGATTCAAGCTTGGTCAAGAGCCATACAGTACATATGATTCGTACTTATACAGAGGTCAGTTACGAAACGACATCCAGAACATAATAGTAGGGGGAGCTCCTCAATTAAAATCTGTCGGCTTCTGCTCAGAGTCAGCAGAGGCGCCTGCACCCTTAGGCTTGTTCGCCGCTAAACCGTGGGCGTTCTTGTAAAAAACAATGCTCCCTTCGTCTTCAACAAACTGTAACATCGATCAGTATCTCATACGAAATCAAACACTTAACAATACCCTGCACTCTTTGAAAACCAGATACATTTCTCTCCATCCAACAGGAGCTCCTTTCAAATCAATGCCAGCCTGCTTCAAACGTCGATGAAGAGCGTCAGAAGCTTCCCACCTATGCAAGGCGTTCAATCACAGAAATTATGGGGGAAGTAACAATGTCTTACGCATTGTAATGGGGAATCCTGCTGGAAACATGCTGCAAAATATGGGTTTCACAGACGCCATTCGTTGCGTGAGTACCAATCCAGCTCATTATCTTGCCACAGTCACCCATGAAACTGCGATCGAGGGTCGACAAGGCACCGCGAGGGAACGTGAATTCCGATGAACGGTAGTGAGGAAGAACGGGGTCGGTATGTTGGAGGAACGTCATTAGGACAACCCAGTGATTAACCCTGAAATAACTCATTACATATGTAACTAAAGAAGAGTATGGAACGTGCGACTCACCACAAGTAAGGAACGATGTAAAGACGAAAGACTTTCCAGAAACCAAATGCGTAGATGGATCCAAATATCCCAACTATCCACAAGAAAACACCGATGTCAGATATGATAACTAAACCATACTGACGAGGCGCAAACATGACAGCATTGGGATTAAAATCTGGACACTCGAATTCAACGCAGACGCCTCTATTTGATTAAGGAACTCTTACGATTGGTACCCCAGGGGTATCGTTTTTGTCCAGAAGCGTTCGTGGTGAGATATAATGGTAGCCCTATAAGCTGGGAATATTAGCGTGCAAGTTGAACACTTTGCATCAAAGGAATACCAGATAAACGGCGGAGTCAAGTATTGTACCGATCGGCGAGTCGCCAAGAGCATCCAAAAATTCGCTTTTGACTTTGTTGCTCACACTCGAGCCCAGAATACTCTCTTGGGTTGGATCAAAGGGGGACAACCCGAGTTCAGAACGGGTCTTTGGAATATATGTTTGGTCCCGAGTCATATGATTGGTCGAGGCATGGTGCATTGCATGTGCGATTCTCCATGAAAAATACGGAGTACCCAGTCTAGAATTTGATTTTTGAACTTGATTTTTGAAAGGAATGTTTAGAAACCCGAGCTTACGCAGAATAAAGCACCCAGCCCACGCTGTGACTGATGAACTTGGACTCGGAGAAAGCTAGATGGCTACACTCGTGTCCTATGGCCCATACCCCAGTAGCGAAAAGACCGGACCAAAATCCATACAAGGACCACAGCGAGAAGCGCACTAGTGGGTAAAGAATGGGATGAGGCAAGGATATTGTCTCGGGAGCAATGAAACTGTCCAGGAATGTAGCAAATTTGTAGATGCTACCAATGACAATGCAATCCCACGCGCTATCAACATACCTTAGCATGATGAGAGAGAAAGAAGAAAGAAAACATACAGATAAAGTGACGAACGAAGGGTTGAACGTTTAAAGCAATGTGAACTATATATGGCACAGAGGTTAGTCACTGTGAAAGACTGACAGGTCGGCGAACATACGGGATGACACTCAGCAGGTCTTTGATAGTGAGGTCTGGCCCGGGAATGGTTACCTCGTTTTGCTTTATAGTCATCGTGCCGTTCTTGCCAATCACTCGAATATCCATCATCATCGGTCGTTGTCAATGCAAAGGGGGATCCAGGCTATCCCAGGGGTCAAGAATCAGATATGGAGGAAGACGAATTTTGAAGTGAAGCCATCTCATTGGAGAAAATATAAGCCTTGACTCTAGTACGTGCAGCATACTGACGGTCCGGCGACCGGTAAGTTCGTAAGCTCTGTCTGCACCTTTCGTGGTGGTCGCGGGAATATGGAAGCTATGCACTTACTATCGCCGACATCAAACTGGTAAATGCCAGGGCCTGATGACTCAGGCTTGCAAATTCTCATTTATCTAAATCAGCAGTGAAGCCTACAATCTGCATGCCATTGGCAAGGCAGTACATAACCATTAGCCATCGGCTTTCATTATAGTCTGATGGTTTATCACAGGACCCCTGAAAATCGAAATAAATTAATAAATATACTAAGAAATTAAGAATTGTGGCCGTGTCTGGTAACCGGCTCTTCACAGTGGTCGTAGAGCGGTTCCAAGCTTGAAAATAGGAATGCCTGAATGCACACGAGTAGCAGTAACTGGTCATGGAAGTCGGGACTAATAAAGTACTAAGCCTTGACTTGATGGGTGAAATCGCAGATCCCTTGAATAAAAACTACCTTGACATACAGCAATTAGCAGGGCCGATTGGAATGGTCGCCAGGAATCACTGATATTCTGAGGGTGTCCGAAATAATCGAGTGGAAAGTACATTGTGTAAGTAAAATGACAAGTTTACCCGGATCCGATCTTAATGTTATGCTCCGATGGTTTATCATACCATCACTGTGGACCTGTCATGGACTGCGATTGGCATTGCATGGCTCTTCACAGTCGTCGTAGAGCGTTCCAAGTCGACGGAGACTTCTAATGCCGATACAGTGGTCAGGAAAAATGAACATGATGATGGCCCTGTGTTCGCTCATTTGCCACATGCTTGATGTCCACAGCTCAAAGGCACCGCATCGATAATGGCTCTCGGAATTTGTAAAAGAAGTGCCTAATTGGCAACCCGGTCCGAGACAGTCGGAAGTTGCCGCATGGCGTACCCATTCGGATTGTGCAGGGCAAAGAAAGCACTCAGCATCTTTCTCGAGTTCAGCCTGCTTATTTTCTTTTATAAGATGGTCTCACTCGTGTCTTTCTCCACATCTGGAGCGCTGGAGCATCCTTGGAATCGACAGCAACTATCATGCCAGATGTCCAAATCAAAAATGGCGTGTCGACGGCAATGAAGCAAACCGAAGTAACTATTCCAGATCTCACTATCAAGGACCTGTTGAGTGTCATCCCGTACGTCCCCAGCCACTACAACCTTGGTGACTAACCTGTACTTTTCATAGCCCGCACTGCTTCAAATGTTCAACCCTTCGTTCGTCGATTTATCTGTATGATATCTCGTTCTTTTCTATCTTCACTCGTAGTGCTGAGATGTGAATTTTCGCGGCAGCGTGTGGGATTGCATTGTTATTGGTAGCATCTACAAAACTGCTACTTTCCTAGATGGTTTCATCGCTCCCAAAGCAATATCCTTGCCTCATCCTATTCTCCACCCGCTACTGCGCTTCTCGCTGTGGTCCTTGTACGGATTTTTGTCCGGTCTTTTCGCTACTGGGCTCTGGGGCATAGCACATGAGTGTAGCCATCTAGCATTTTCTGAGTCCAAGTTCATCAGTCACAGTGTGGGCTGGGTGCTTCATTCTGCGTGAGTTTTTTTTTGGTGTTTCTTTCCGAAAATCCAAATTTAAAATCCAAGGTTCGGTGTTCCGTATCACTCCTGGAGAATCACACATGCTATGCACCATGCCTCGACCAATCATATGACACGAGAGCAAACGTTTGTTCCAAAGACCCGCTCTGAACTCGGATTAGCCCCCCTCGATCCAACGCAAGAGAATATCCTGGGCTCGAATATAAGCGACGAAGTCAAAAGCGAACTTTGGGACGCTCTTGGCGACTCTCCGATGGGTGCGATGTTTTATTCTGCTAGTTATCTGGTAGGCAAGGTCCGTATGCTTGCATGCCTATTTTATTTTTATTTTCCAGCTTGTCGGGTTCCCACTATACCTCACCACAAATCTTTCTGGGCAAAAACGATATCATTGGGGCACCAATCGTAAGCGTGCTTTATTCCAGGAGAGGAATTTTCATTCAATCTATTCAGACTTCAATCCAAATGCCGACATATTTACGCCTCGCCAGTATGGTGCGGTCATCATATCTGACATTGGCGTTTTCTTGTGGGTGGTTGGGATATTTGGGTCCATCTACACATTCGGTTACTGGAAAGTCTTTCGTCTTTACATCGTTCCTTACTTGTGGTGAGCCATATTAACTCCATGGTTTTCCCGTTTAATCATCCATTTTAGGGTCAACCACTGGATTGTACTCTTTGCGTTCCTTCAACATACCGATCCTATTCTTCCTCACTACCGTTCATCGGAGTTCACGTTCCCTCGTGGCGCGCTGTCTACGCTCGATCGCAGCCTTTTGGGTGACTGCGGAAAGATAATGAGTTGGATTGGCGCCCATGCAACGCATGGGATCTGCGAAACTCATGTTTTGCACCACGTTTCCAGTAAAATTCCCCATTACAATGCGTAAGGCCTTGCGACTTCTCCTGTTTCTGTCGTTTAATGCCTTGCGCAGGTGGGAAGCTTCTGATGCTCTTCATCGACGTTTGAAGCAGGCTGGCATTAACCTGAAGGGACCTCCTGCTGGATGGAGAGAAATGTATCGGGTCTTCAAGGAGTGCAAAGTATTCTCAAATGTTTGATTTCTCGTACGAGATATTGATGGATGCTTACAGTTTGTTGAAGATGAAGGGAACATTGTTTTTTACAAGAATGCCTACGGCTTAGCGGCGAGCAAACCTATGTAGAGGTATATTTCATTCGGAATGTGAGTGCATCTGAGTCGCTGTGGAGCTGCGAGGATTAGGGGAGGAGATGAAGACAGAATCATTCTTTGACACTCACAGATGCATTTGAAGAGCTTCATGTATTATGAATGCGACTAGAATCTGGAACAGCCCCAGTAGCCAAGGGGTTGATGCGATGAACCTTAATGTATGGACTAGGCTGTCCATTGAAGTGTGTGAGGTTGAAAAGGAGTAAAGGCTACCAAACTTGATGATGCCATGTATCCGACACACTACTTCTTTGATACCGATGGACGACACATTAACAGCACTTCGGTTAACCATGAATCGAAGATATCGAATTGCGCCGTTCTGGCAGAACATGTCAATGTTTAAAGCCCCTACTTTGAAAACCGTAAGGGCTGCTTTCGTTACTTGACATACTACTGTTTGGTATCTTCCCATGCAACGTCTCATCAACGCTCGAGTAACTCAGGGCCTAAAAACGAGTTTAACGTCGGAGATGACAGAAGTGAATTTTGCCCTCCTGAAACATGTGGGAGATGAGGACGCGAGTTAGTTCGATACCGCGTCCCGCTCTTGAACAGATTCAGGAAAAGCGCGACCCACTGAGGAAGGTGGCAAGTTTCATGTTATCTCAGCTGTGATATTTACCACAATCGTGTACGGTTCCGTTCGCACTGATGAGCACCTGAAGGGAGCATAGGCGGTCGTCGGACAGCAACTTGAAAAGATGGTCCTGGCTCATAGTCTCTACCGCACCTACTGAACAGGATTCAAGGTCGAGTTCTCATGAAAGGTATTTTTTAAGAAATAGCGTGCAGTTGTCGATCATGATCGTGTCGTTGAAGTGGTATGGAAGGAAAAGTCCAAGAAAGGTATTCTACAACGATCGTTTTGTATCCCTGACGTGGTTCCGCGAGTCGTACTGGATCGTCGTTGGAAAAAGAAAAAGAAAAACTCACGAATTCTCGAGGCGGGGAAAGTTTGGTTTCCTGGCTGCCTCGCTCTCTTGTTCAGCTTGCACGGATAGCAGTGAATCTCGTGTACCATGTGTTTGGTCGAGAAAATGGTGCAAAAATGGCGGCAGAAACATAGATACGACTCACTGGAACCTTTTAATGGACAGTGCATGCAGACGGTGAAGCAGGGGATGTGTGAACTTCGAGTCTCTTGGGATGCAGTCATAGGGATTTGCGGATTCGACATCCAGCGCCTCGTCTGCCAAAACGGTGGGCAATTTGAAGCGACCGGTGCCGTCTCGAGTCATTCCTTGCGTCAAAAGGTGCTGAGATAGTGGGAGCGAGGAGGGAAGCTGGCGGTAGAAGCAGGTAAATGGTACGTGCACGATCCAAACTTGACGGGGATGGATGACCGCTGTGAGTTCAAATACCCATACCCGGGGTCGCATTGATGCGTCCCCACCCCTACGCAACCCCAACGAATCAATTGACAACCCAAAGTCAATTGATTCATTTGGGGGATATGGCTGACGTACGTAAAGATGGTTAATCAGCACAGATGGTGGCAACCTAACAACCCACCACAATAAGACTGCAACGCTCTGTTGAATTTGATTTGACCCTTGATGGCTTTCAAGGATCTTCGCCGGTGAACGGAATACCCTTATTTCCAGTTCATCAGCAAGAAGACCGTAAACTTGCAGCAATATTATAGATAAAGCCGTGAGTCCTCAAAGCGTCTACTACAGTTTTCAGCACCGTGACACCGTCAGATCAAGCTTGGCCTCCAAACAATCACCGGTGGGACTATAATTTGGGAGTAAGTTATCCCACAGCACCAACTCGCTCGGCGGTGAGAACGAACACGAACCGAATGATAACCCTGATGGGGATTCCGGGAAAACAAATCATCCAAGACAGGTTGCTATGTTGGCGACTCATCCTAGATTCCGTCCTAGATCTCGCCGTACACGGAGGTGGGCATTGATTGTGGCAACGTACTTACATACTTGAGTGCTCTGCATATTATTAATGCTCATCCATGTCGTAACGACCTGCCATACAAGTTCTAATGAAGGCAAGCAAGGCCTTGGCGGCGTCACTCCCTTGGTTATTCCTTCGCCAAGATGTCTCGGTAGCTGTCGAACACAATGACTTTGTAAGTCTCAGAGCCAAAGGAGATAGATAAGGCAAACCTACGATTCAGGATGTAAGGGTCAAAATGGAGGTTGCTAATTTAAGACCGAGTTAGCGCCCAGCGAGATTATTCAATTAATATAACCGTACTTCATCCAAAAGTACAAAGTTCAGACGCTGAGCTCGTTTTTGTGGAAGATTCAAACTCATTGACGCCCCTGACCGACTAATTTCTCGGCCGCCCGTGGACAATTACTGATAGTTGCCTTGGAGAAGGCGTTAGGGGCTTCTTTTGCGAAGTGTTTATGGCGGCATGGGTAGGGGATGCGAGAGAGCTGAATGTAAAGCTTTGAAGCAGGAGCCATCCGATAAGAGTGCCAAAGTATGTCGGACACCTTGGTCCGACACACGTCACATCAGGAAACCCGATGCGGCCGAACGCTAGAATCACCCGACGTCAGAAAAATCCTCATCGCCTTGATCTCGTTCACACTCACATATCTCGCCCAGAGAAGCAATTCCCCGCCCACATACATATCGCCTTTCCAGTTTTCATGGCCTGGTGAAAAATCCCACGATCAGTCCGTCTGATCCTCGGACGCCGCCAGCACATTACGGTCCGATTCAACATGGTCATATCATACCGTCACCCTGCCATGGCGCTCAGGTACGTCTCTCTCTGGGACCAAAGACGTGTCGACGCACAGTAGCATGGATTCTCGGTCGCCCCCGAGCCGGCGGAGAACGCCACCGATCGACCATGCGGAAGCTGACAGCACTTTCGCAGAGTGTCATATGAGCTACTCCGACGTGCCACCCTAGACCTGCCTGAATGAGGTCACATGCGTTATGAAAGGGCGGGCAGGATCGGTCGAGAGATAACGCCATTGGATCACGAAGTAGCAGGGAAGTACCGCTACATGAAATCAATCCATCGGACGTCGCATTAGTAGTATCCTGGCTGAGACTCACTGTTAGCACTCTAGCCTCTTCAAGTTTTCTCTTACGTGAAAGGAGGAGAGGAATCGATCCGAAGATGGTACTAATATTAGTACTGGCTACTGGCAGTTACCACCTAGGTACGTACCGAAAATAAGTACATGCTTCGGACAGCTCATGCCAGTCGTACGTACCAGTGGTTCTAGCACTTATCTCGAGCACTGCAGCTCTTGCCATGAACTCGGCCGTGCACGTAAAGGAAGTGCCGGCGGTCTCCCACGCACCGCAACGCCAATAATGTCAGACAATTCCCGAAGCTTCGCTGCTTCTCCTTCGGACCACCCAATTTCCTGCCGCACGTAAAAGATTCAAAACTTTATGCTGCTCATACTTTACCTTGATATTTCCCTCAGAAGCGTCTTATGCATCGTTCTAGGCTCGAAAACAACGACTGTGAGGTTGATTTAAGGGTATCTCGAATGTATGGTACTATGTAAGTCCGTGTATGATACTAATTCCTCTATAATAATCAGGGGGAGCGACATGCTCGTTAACCACAAAAACGCTGTACATCAACTATACAGTATTTCTTGCCTTTATAAACTACGCGACGATGCTGCATATGATACCAGGAAAAACGAATGAATGGAAGTGCAGTGAGAGAAGACGAATGGGACAACAGCTGCGGTGCATGCATGCAAACAAGGACAACGTGAACGTCCAAAGGAGAGGATACAGTTGACGAGAGAAAGGGAGAAAAGAAAAAAGGTTCCACACACGTACGTTATCTGTACACGTCACCGTCGGGAGTCCAACGACAAGGGCATCTTTCTCCTGAACCATACTCCACAGAGTTCAATGTCCGCCTCGATCGTCGAAGACGAAAAGTCAAATTGGACGTCGGCCAGAGTCGAGCAGAGCTGCGTCCACATCTTGGCATAGCTCTTTTCAACGCCGCAGGCCACGAACTCCTTGCGAATAATACAGCCTCCACGAACTGGAGAAGAAACGTACACCGGCGAGGAGTGGCCGGAGGTGCCACTACTCGGGGGACACACCATCGGCACACCAATGGGAGGGATGGGTGCCTGGATGGAGCGGTAAGGCGACGTCAACTTGAGCTTCTCCAACCCAGGAAAACGAGAAATGATCGAAGTAATGATTCCGTAGAGCGTCTAATTGCACGAGTCAGTAAACCTCTTCGACCAAATATGTGCAAGAACACATACCTCTGCGGCGTCGTACTCCGTCCAGGACACTTCCACCTCGAGCGACTTCATCGCATCCGCCTTGCCCTCGCCCGTCAACATGCTCCCCGCGACCGCAAGAAACTTCTCCACAGTCCGCTTATCCACCTCGGTAGCAAAGATGATACGCATCTCACGAACGCCGCTCAGAGAGCGAATCACCGAAGTGGGACGCAACCCTGTGAAAAGGGTCTCATGAACGTCGAGCGTGAGATGCTCGATCGTGTTATCGACCGCAAGACATAACGTGGACACAATCTCCGTCGACGCACGCAACGACTTCAGCCCGGGAAGAAGTGTCGTAAACGGACCATAACCGTCCACCTCCACCACTTCGGAAACTTGATCCGACTCGTCGACCACGGGAGCGGCGTCGGCACCGTTGTACTCGACCAGATGAGGGAAGGAGAGCGACTCGAGGGACTGCTGTGTCGCCAACCAGCCTCGCAATGCCACCAACTGCGCTCGCGTGATCTTCTTGTCCAAAATCGACAACTGGGTCAACGAAAACGCGGGCGAGGACGTCTGCGGCAGGATACAGGCAAAGGAAGGGAGAATGAGCGACTTGAGACAACACATGTTGCGCAAAGCTTGACGGATGTCTTCCGAGGGAACAGATGGACCGCGACAATGGAAAGACACGACCAAGGCAGCAAGCTCCGGCTGGGACGCCAAGACACTATACAGCCTCTCCAATGACGTCTCCGGGATCGCATCCACGTCGAGCGCACGATACAACGCGTATCTCGCAGCCGAACAAAAGCCGCGCGAAACGAGTGCAAGCGCAGGAAGCTCCCACCGCTCGGAAAACGCGAGGACAACACGCAGCACGGATTCAGTGAGGGCGATAGCCGCCGTGAGGCGCGTAGGCGGTGGACCGATAAGCGGGAAAGACGCGCTGTCAGGCGAATCTAGTGCGTCACATAATATATCGGGTAAAGGTATACCCGGGGCGTCCTTGCCCCGCTCGATCTCCATGCCGTAACCCTCGCTCACAAGGGAGTCGTTGGACGCGATCGAGTTCGCCCACCGGCCCAGACCGCTCGGGCGTCGGATTTCGAGGGAGGATTGAGGCGTAGAGTCGCTAGAGCTGGGAAGCGTGAACAAGGGGAAAGGAGGGCTGAGATCGATAGGGGAAGAAGCCGAGCTGCTGGTGCTTTCCTGTGATAACGAGGTTTTCGACGGCGCCCGTCGTCGAGTACCAAACAGCGTCGAGACACGCTTGAAAAGACTTCCATCGGATCGAGCACGCTCGCGTAGGGTTTGAGGAACGACGGCCGGATGCTGCGGGAACCTCTCTTTGATGGGGGATGTAGTAGGAGTGATGGGTTCGGCGGAACGACGAGTAAGGAACGGCATTTCAAAAGTATGCAACAGCGATAAGTGCTGGAGGAATGTACAAGTCTCAAAGAGGAGGGGGGAACGGGGCGCACCTCTTACTGTACGCCACGGTGAAGGATCTCCTTAAATAAAAATTTTAGAAAGACTCTTGCAGCCTCATCGCGTAAGTACGTATTAAGGATGAAATGAGGTCAAGCCAAGGGCGAAGGGACGGCATGGCGCACGTTCACAAAGCTTCTAGGTCAGGGATGTCCTAGCATGGGTCACGTTGCGCCTTACATAGTGCCTTTGAAGAGTTCTTCTAGCCCCCACACTTTTCCCCAACATGATTAGCGGATTTTCCGACGTAAGATTCAGATTGCGATGTGACCCGAACAAGGAAATCATACCATTCGCTTTCCTTCTTGGACAGGTATTAGACAACACTCACTGTCAGGCGGGTATCGTACATGATTCGGTTTTTTCATCTTTATGTTACTCTACTCCAGCGTCACGTAGAGGTGCTTGCTTGTCAGCACCGCCTTTGCTTCGGGAACTAGCACGATCGTTTGCGTGTCGTCGAGAATCATCGCAGGCCCAGTGACTTCGTCGCCCACCGTCAACCACTCCAACAAAAACACGGGTGTCTCCGACACCCTTCCAATCTTGTCGAAATAGACGCTGTGGGTAGTCACCGCTTCCGTACGACCAACGACGCGTTTCGCCAACCGCTCGACCTCCGCGTAAACAGATTCCCCCAAAGAGTCAAACGTCTTTCCGATACCGCGTACCTATACAACGGAGCAACGGAGAAAACACAAAAAAAGACACTTAGCCTTGACATGCGGCTTGCAGCTAGAAGAACTCGGATTTACCTTGACGTCATCCACGATAATCGTCTTGGTCTCCAGCAAAAACCCAAATTCCGACTTGTACGCCCTCTTGAACGCAGCCTCAAAATCTTCGTTGTCGTCAGCACGAGGCAAGATCATCAGCGCCGTGTCCGTGCCCTCAAAACGCATGTTGAGCATGCGTTCGATGACGACTCGGTCGCCCACAAAACCTTGTCGTGCTAGTTCCTGGCGTACGTCGCTTGAGAGCTTATCAAGCCGAGAAAGCAGCGAAGCGCGCGTGGTACTTGAATAGAATGCCGAAGACGGCTCTTGGAGCTCAAATGCGCTGGCGAATCATAACGTTCGTCAACACGTACGAATACGTGTGTCTCACCCTTACCGATCGGCTAACGCAAGCCCATACGCAGACAAAATAGAACTATAACGATGAATCAAGATTGTCTTGATCCCCAATAAGCTCGCGATCTCGCAAGCGTGTTGGCCGCCTGCACCGCCAAAACTAGCTAGCCTACAAAGAGCCATCAAGTTGTTGCTTTGTCAGCGAGGAACGATCACATACACATGCTTTCCGGTCGAGTATCCCCGTGCTTCCGTTAACGCACGAATGGGACGACACATTGTCTCGTTGGCAACCTTGATGAAACTGGCTGTCCATCAGCGGTTTCGTATTCCATCTATCCAAGTCTGTCACTTGCCCGTAAATGATCTCGTCCAACGCGTACGGCCGCTCCTGCATCTCGTTGATATCTTTCGCCAACGCCTCAAATGCCGTGTGCGACGCAAACTCGTCCAATGGTTCGTTCTCCGACTTTCCAAATATCTTGGGAAAGAAGCCTGGAATCAAGCGCCCAAGGACGAGGTTGGCGTCCGTCACCGCTAATGGGCCTCCTTTTCGATAACACGCCGGACCAGGTTCGGCTCCCGCACTCTCGGGTCCCGCCAGAAACAGCCCGTTGCGGAATGTGAGACAAGAACCACCTCCGGCAGCGACCGTATTGATATCCAATTGTGGGGACTGAATCGTCACTCCTGCAGTAGTAGTTTCGTACACGACCTCGTACCGGCCGTCGAAGCGCGACACGTCGGTCGAGGTGCCGCCCACGTCGATTCTAGATCAAGTTCACAACCAAGTTCACTAACGACGCATTAAAACAAAAACAAAAACGTACCCAATGATCGGGTGTTTTCGTTCCTCGTCCCAGCTCGTCAGAGCATACCCCACCACACCGCCAGCAGGCCCGCTCAATATGCTCTTGAGCCCCGAAAAGTTGTTCAGGTCCAAGAGACCGCCGTCGCTACCCATGAACTCGACCCGTGGACTCTGCACGCGTCCATCCCGGAGCTGGGCATCGAACCCTCTAAAGAACCCATCGAGATACTCTCGGAGGATCGGCGTAAGATAGGCATCCGCGGTCGACGAGATCCCACGCGGGACGACCTTGATCATCGGGAGGAGCTGAGACGACTCCGAGACCTGCGTAAACCCGATCTCACGCGCCAGCCGTCCGATCAGTCTCTCATGCTCGGGGAACGTGTACGAATGCACGAGTACGATGGCAAGCGAACGGTACCCGGCGTCGTACAAGTGCTCGAGATCGCGTCGGACGGTGTCGACATCTGGTGCATGTACACATGCATACATGGGGATTTTGATTTCGTTAATTTTCGTCATGTAACCCTCGAAACGAACATATGAACGCGCGATGACGGACCTGGTCGTTTCAATATGCGCACAGCCTCGCCCGATATGCCTCGCACGATCTCGCCGGGACCTTCTGCGTCGCCCTGCCCATCCCACCCGGGTCCGCGATATCCCCGTCGGACGGCGCCGTCCTCGCCCCACTGCACCGCATGCGCTTCCGCGTTCGGGTCCGACATATACCCGACGAGCGTCACTCGCTCGTCCACCTCGGCCACGTCCGAATACAGCGGCGCAGGACGCCGGATGTTGAGATCAAAGATGCGTGGACGTGATTGGTTTCCGATCAGCAAGAGGTCTTTGAATCCGCGTGTGATCAGTAACGCGTGTCGGTGGCCTTTGCGTTCCAGAAGCGCGTTGGTCGCGACCGTCGTCGATAATCGGATGTAATCTTCAGAAAGGCACAGTGAACATCGGGCACTGGCGAAGGTGAGCCCAACTTTGGCTTTGGAACGCACCGATCTTGCTCGTGTCGAGGACGCTGCCACGTTTGATCTTTTCGCTCGTGACGGTCTCTAGTACCCTCCGGATTCCCTCTGTGGGCGCATCTTCGTAGTTGTTTGGATCCTGGGATACTACCAAGTACCCCTCGATGATCAGATGAAAAGGACAAGGCACAATCGACACTCACAGAGCTTGACGACAAGTTCTCGACGATACCCAGGTCGCTCCGGATCAGGATACGATCTAATCACATTTCGACCAGCAAGCTATCAGCAAGAAACTTCGACTCACGCATGGACATCGCAAAACGTGCCCCCTCTATCCGCACAAATCCTGATGGATCGATCTGGAACGACGACCATGGTGCAAAGGAAAAACTCGAGATCTGGGCGCCGGCGAGCTTATCACACAGCCGCTCGTGACCAAATCACTGCCATTCAAGTAAAAAAAGTACCTAATTACGTAGATATCCAAAAGAAAAGAGAACAATCATGTACATTGCACTAGTAGACGGTAGGTAGCTAGAGGGATGGCCCGTGACTTCAGACAAGAAAGAAAAAAAAAGAAAAGAAAAGAAAAGGAGAGAAGGACAACATAACTACCAGGGCGTTATCCGAGTCGACGATCGGTACCGGTACGTATTCCAACGATGGGTAAAATAGATGAAGAAAAAAAGACCACTCGAGTTAGCAATCGGAACGTGCATAATTCAAAGGCAGTTAGAAAAAAATAATAAAGGAAGGACACGAGCAGAGAAAGGAACAGTCTGACCACACACAACACAGTATGCCTGTTCGCAGACGATCCTTCCCAAACACAGGGGAAAAAAGAATAATAAAAGTAAAACAGGGTCGAGGTATCGGTGGTAGCCACGAGAGCATATAAACGGAGATTTTCCGAGACCCAACATACATACTTACATAGCATCCCTCCAAAGTCACTCTTCTTCCTCTTCCTCCAAGACGTTGTGAAGCGGCGCACCGTGCACGTATCGCCCAGGGCTATTGCGACCAGGTTCTGCGTACAACGAGTTCGGTGGTGGTAGGTAGTCCAAGCCGGCTTCGGATTCCACCTCGGATCCAATTTCGGGAGGATCAGGTTCTGGTGCAGAGGTTGGCGAAGGATCTCGAGTTGGAGTAATGGGAGGCTGTGCATCGTCGGGTGGCAACGACGAGGATCGAACAGGCAGTTTAGACGGAGGGGTAGTCGTAGCCAAACTCTGCCGCTCTCGTTCGCGATACATTTCAATGAGTGACGCCGTCTTGCTCTGCGACGTGGATTTGAAGATATCATGGTTCAGGTTTAGTTGTGTCAACGGGGGCAACGTCATAGACTCTGCTCGAGAGTGCAAACTCTCCTTTTCTTCTAGCCCGATTTCGCAATCCGCAAAGTCGGGCATGTCTATCTCGCGTGACGGCGTAGACGCCGACGAGGGCGGGTATTCGCTACCCTCCGTCTCGAACGACGGCCTCACTGCCTCCGGCCCCGGAATGACAATTTTTTCAGGCGTCCCATATACCAGTTCATCTGGTACATCGTTACCATCAAAGTCGTCTGCGTTAACCGGTGGCCCTACCGATAGAGGTTCCCCCCCTCCAGGTCGTCGCTCGGGGTGCAGATCAAAGTATCCAACGCGCTTGCTCTTGGGGTACGACATGATGGACGTGATGTCAGGGTCTTCTTCTTCTCCTTCTTCTTCGTCCTCCTTGGGTTGCTCTAGGGGCGTCAGGAGGGGAGAGGGCTCGGGCTCGGGCTCTACGGCTGATTGCCGTGTCTGCACCTCATCTTCGTCGGAAAGCGGAGAGCGCGCACGAACGCTGGCGAGGACCATGGCAATTTCTTGACTGGCCAACTCGGGATCAGACCGCCCGCCTTTAAGACCCCTCCCGCCTGGTCGGCGTTCTACCTCCTGTGTACCCATCCTCCGGTTGTGGGCAGCAACGAGAATATCCACCCAAGCATCGTCCCTGGACATCCTCCGCTCTTGCTTCTCAGCAGGCGTGAGCGACTTGGTGTTTGAACTCTCGTTAAATTCGTCGTCACTATAACTCGCTAAGCGTGTCTCAAAATCCACGGTCGAGTACTCAGCTGGTACTAGCGTTGAGCGTCGACCTACAGACGGACTAGGGACTGGGATCCGAAACCGCCGCTTGTTACCTCCAGGGGTGAGGGGAGAGTCCGAGGGCACGCGCTCCAAGTGCTTTACAGAAGAGGTACGAGAGCCTGCAGTACCCGGCCGTGAATGCGAATCTTGATCAATGTCTCCAGGATTCGAAGAGATCGTAATCGTTGGAGCGGGTTTCGAGAGTGTCAATATTTTGCTGTTGTTGGACCTCAGCATCCCTTCAAATTCGACCTCGCGATACGTCGGGCTTTTGGGAACGTGTCCCACAATGTAAGGTCGGCCGTTCAGCGTCGCAGCCGGTTTCCACGGCCTCGATTTGCCGGACGGCGAGAACAGAAAGGGCAACCGACGCTTGGTTCCAGAGTCTTTGGCAAGTTGCTGCCTGTACTCCAACGGGACAAACTCTTCAAACAAAAAGACAGTGGTCGCCGTGCGAGGATCACTTGCCGAGGAGGACTTGCCGAGCGGAAGTGACTTGAACTCGACCTGTGTGATATGAGTAAAAAAGAGACTCCACGCGAGACAATGACACAATGAGTTTACCAGGGCCCAGTTACACTCCCTGTCAGTCTCCTCACAGCGCTCGATGTCCATCCACCCACCTCCATATACCAAATCGCAAAATACATCCATAAACGCTTCCTCGACCATCTCTTCAGATCCCATAACAGGCTCGGTGTCCCAGCCAAATGGAGGAAGTGCACGCTGTGTCTTCTTCAATTTTTTGGTGATACTTGCGCTATGTGTCGGCCAAGATGATATAGTATGAGCGACAGGAGTGCTGAACTGAAGCGTGGCGCTAAGACGCGCGTCCGTGCGGTTAAATCCCATGGCAGAAAAGTCGTTCCAGTTTAGCGTCGTGCGCTTGGCCGAGGGAGACTGTCAAGACTCAGCCAAAACAACACATCCGTCGTCTCGGTAAACTCACCATCCTCTCACTCTCTGTGAGGTCAAACTGGAGCTTCTTCTCGTCCGCTGCCAGCGTCCCAAAACCCATGGCCTCGAATTCCCCCCACTTGCGCTCTGTCAGGGTCCTAAAGCGGTCCTCGCCTTCCCTGATACCCAGACCGAGTTTGTCCTTTTCTTCGCTCGACGACGACGTACTCGAGGTGGCAGACGACGATGACGACCCGTTAATGGGCCCAGTGTACGGGTGGAAATTAGAAGGCAAATCCATTCTCTTTTTGTATCCTTCTGAATAACGTGGCTGTAGCTTCAGCGCAGACGGGGCGACACGCTCCCATTCCTTGGAACCAGCCAATCCTTGACTTCCGTGGGGCCCAAAGCGAGGGGCCCAGCTCGCCACCGTTTTGACCAAGTCGGGCGAGTACATGCGAACGTTACGACGGACGCTAACCACGCGCATCGTGCGTGCGCCGCGCCGTGCTTGAGGTTTGTCCTGCTTCTCCTTGACATTCAAAAACGGGAGCATGGAAGGGTAGCCTCTAATCCAATCCTTGAGACGAGTGGGTACACCGAGGGTGGTAGCGCTCCCAAAGGTGATGTTGGTGTTGATCTCGGAACGCACGCCGGGAGCCTTTGGTGCGTCCTGCCAGCGGATGAAGGCCAACATGATGTGTTCCATGGCGTTTACAGCGCGGAGATAATGAACGTAGGTGTGATGGAACGAAAGACAGGCGGGGCCGAGGCCGAAAAGCAGAGGTGCAAAGAGGGGGGAGAGGGTCGGTGGCGTGTGACCAGAGGATGCGCTGTGGGCGGTAAAGCGAATGAGGAGACTGAGCAGCGTCCATAGGATCGTTCTCAGGACAGGGGGCAGGGGTGGTAGAAATGTGGCAAAGTGGGTGGGAGGGTAGCTGAGGGCTGGCGAGGCACCGAGGCACGATTAATTAGCGATCAACGCCGCGTGTCCGTGAAATGATCAAGGGTGATGCGTACCAGCTTCTGTGTCACGGAACTCGACGTAGTGTTCCCAAGAGATAAGACCGCGCACGGCCTGGCCGCCAACGACTCTTACGACCCGCGCAAGACCCCAACGGATGCACATGCCCAGCTCGTGTGGGCCGGCGAAACGGGCTTCTTCACGCCAGCGCTGTTCGGCCTCGAGGGAAGATGGGCTGGCGCAGGAGTCGAGAAAAGCGCGAATGAGACGCTTTATTGCGGACGAGGATATGTCGAGTGCGAGGGTGGAGAAAATAAAGGGCGTCGTGAGGCAGCGAGTGCCGAGCTCGACGGCAACGACGTCAACGAGGCGGGCGACATCGTCGAGACCGAGAATGACATGGCGCTCGTAAGAAAGATAGCCGTAGTCGTGTTCGAGCGTCTTTTCGTCGGCTGATTCAGGATGCGGTGGTCGATCGAGGCTGAACGGGAGAAAGCTGCCGTCGGGTATCTGGGCGACGAGACAGCCAATATCGCGCTCGAGGTTGGGCGAGCTGAGCGTGCGGGCCCTGCCGGACTTGGTCTCGCAGTTCTTCTTCCTGTCCTTTGGCGGGTCTTTCCTGAGCGTTAGTGGAAAGGGTGAGCTCGAGTCCGCACGGCCAAACTCATCGCAAGCCGGCCGTGGTGGGTGGGCCTTGTCGGTGGATTTCTTGACTGCTATTGAGGGTGTCCTTGAACGCGAAAATAAGCTGGGCATGAGGAGAAAAGAGGAGAAAAGGGAGAGTTGTCGAGCGGGTGCGGTCGGTGAGGACGACGGAGTCACTTGGCAGAGTTGGACCAGCCCCGCCCTCGAAAATTCTCGCGGTCAGCCACACCCGAACAAACGTGCCGCCAATCTCCGGCAGCTAGAAGCACAAGGAAAGAGAAAAAAAATACTCACAGCTCGGGAAACTTGAAGCTCATCGCGGTACAAGAACTAAACAGAGTCTATTCTAATGAACTTCTGTTCCAGCCGCTGCTAAGCGACCAAACCGCAGAGCTGAGACCTGTCACGTCGACCGACAGAACACAACGCACGGCTATCTGAATCTGAATCCTGCCGGTGATACGATGGCGCCATGTGCCTCTACTGGCTGGTCGGTCACCGCACTCAGGGAGGCTACAAGGACGCCACGAAAAGCCCCAACACGGAAGAAGTTAATTATGTTCGTGTACTGACGACGAGTTGCTATCGTCCGTAAAGCGGCCCATATAATCCGGTTCAAGACATGGCAACAAAAAACATTGTAGTGTTTCAACTCTCAAAAGCCTGCTCTTGTACCTTTTCATTTCAGTCGCAGCTCCGTCGGATCCTTGTCTGGACTCCGGGAGGAAGATGAAAATAATTCCTTTGGCACGATCTCGGTATAAGTGTGTAGTAATACAGAAAACGTGTGTGCAATAAAGCCGTTGCGTCCCGCGCTTACACGACTTTCGTCGTCGCTCGCGTTTCATTGGTAAATGTTGATGAAATTGAACTGAAAGTACGCGTTGGTGAAAGCGCCTGGGTTGTCTGAAAGAGGTCTGAATAAGCACAAAGGCCACATAACAACAGTCGCGTGACGCACTGTTCACATAGTCTGGAACGAGAAGCCACGCCGTAAGCTTTCCTTCCCGGGACTATGAAACGAGACTACGTACCAACGCAATCGGAGGGACATCCAGAAGAAGCGTACACGTTACCCGCCCAGTCGCCACCTGCACAAAACAACCGAATCCATGAGTCTGCGCAAACATCCGGCAGGAAATACGCACAGAAATCGATGTTGATAATGATACTGTTGGGACCAAAGTGGCTCGCCAAGTCACAGTCCGTGTTGGGAAAGTACGCAGCGGGCACTCCCTGCCAAACAATATGTTTCCAGGTGATTCACGAAAGAACCGAACTGTATGACTTACCCAGTTGTTCGTGTTGACGGTATTGGCACCGCTGGTCGCATCGCTAGGCGCCGATGCATCGCCGCGTTCCCAGAACCAGATGCTGATATAGTTATTTGTGCGCTCTATGGCATACCTACACATTTTTTAACCTTCGAGACAGCTCATTGACCATGAAAAACTAAACACATACCATCCACCGCCGACGTTGTTGAAATTTGGACCGAAGCTATTGTTGTCCTCGGTAAGCTTTACGCCACATCCCTCATTGCCGTTGACTGACAGCGACGAATGACGTTTAAACTAACACGAGTAATTCAACAGCGATCACATACCATTTGCGTCGCAGTCTGTAGAAACAGTAGTCCTAGGTAACCGTTGAGAAGCAATGACCTAAAATATAGGCTATCCTCTTACCCGAGCTGGGAGACACCAGAAGCAGGGATTGCGCAATCTGAGATCAATCAATGACGTCAGTACAAAATAGTGGCGCACAGTAAGTTTGCTGACTAGGGCTTGTATGGAGCGTCGACTGATTCGGTGTCTCGTTATTCACACCCTCGACAATATCGACTTCGCCCTGTAAAATTATTGAGTAACAGCAACCTAGAAAACGTCTGGAAAGCGTACGTTGTTAGGCCAGTTGGACCCAGTCTCCCACACGGCCTAGATCTGGATCAGCTCCGCCTCCTTTATCCAAGTGTCCGAGACACAGAAGCAAAACTCACCGGCCACGTACTATATGCATCATTTAGAAATGTAGAACGAGGGTCCAAACTTCAAAGACATTGAAGACTTACCCACATCCTTCAGGCATGTGTGGCATATCGAACCTAAAAGTAAATGTTCGTCATCCGAATAGGCCTAATAACGGGCATGCCATACACAGCGACGTGAGTGGTATACTGGTTGTTCGTGCCAACTCGAACCGAGTTTCGTCCGGGGCCGCTGGCAGAAAGCACGGTAGTATCGTCTGCACGTATGATAAAAGTGTCGCTCGTAGCGTAGCTGAGATTCAAATTCTGAGCAGTCGCTTGATCGACGTAGTTCCTAGAGTAGATCGTGTGTGAGAAATGTGTCGCAAACAAGTATAGTGATACGTACACGCGACCGTTGGTGGGGTCGGCGATAGCCTCGAAGTTGAAAGCATCGTAAAAGCCCTCTCCGACGATATTCTCACTGAGGCTATATGTCCCACCTGCCAACACAGATCCGGCAAGGAATGCGAGAGTGAGACCACTGTTTGCGATGAAGGACTTCATGGTGAACATGGAGCTGTGCCACGAAGTGGAATGGCGATGATCCCATATCCTCCCGCATCTGTATTTATGCGTCCCATGGTTCAACAGAGGATGCCAAACTGGAGACATGGAGACAAGGTACGGCGACTGATCGATGATCGTTGGCGAAATGTACCATGTGGACTGAGATTGAGTACTTTTCCCGGATCTGTATGGCTAAATGCGCTGGCACCAAGTATCAGATGGGGAGTCAGACTTTCCGGGGACACTTGTGTGCGCCAGCGAGTGCGGAGTGTCATCGAACACAAGAAAGGAAACGCACCCTTGTAAGCACGACGATGGTCGCAAAAAAACCTGGCAGAACTTTTCCAAAAGGGGACAGTGCAGTACGAATGATCGAAGTACGCGTCATCAGATGTGAAGAGAAGCGACGTACGATTCCAGCGCTCTGTGATCATCTGTACAACCGAATCATGCGGTATTGACGAGAACAATCACTCGTGAGTGAATTGTGATGAGTATGTGAGCTTGGTTTCAAATGTAGATGGACCTGTTTTCGGTTCATGGTGATGTCGTACTGAGCGGCGGGCCCGTGATCACGCCGCAGCGTCATGATACCATGACGCCTCGTGTGTTCATAATTGTAGTATCGCGGAAGAACTCGTGACTGAGTACTGAACTTTGTCGTGCAAACCATAGAAACGGACCGGAAACATTGAAGTATCCAACAATGTGACAAATTCATATATATTCAAGAAGCTTGTGCGGTCGGTGCGCCCCAACTAGCTGTGGGGTCAAACTTGAGAGTCGATTTTTTAGTAAAATTGCACGTACGCAGAAAATAAACGATAAACTTGAGTTCCAGTTGCTTGGCAGAGTGACTTTCTGTCAAGTTGACCACCCTGGGGCCTGATTTCGAACGAGCAGCGTGGCACAACATATCGGTCAGCCAAATAAGGAAGGTCCGCATCTACCTTTTTTATCACGTGACTTACTAGTATACGTCACTCCACTCCTACACTCACTCCGTTGCCTGAGGTTCCCATGGTTTTCGCCGTCTTGACTGATACTACATGTAGTATGGACAGGTACTATAGTCAAACGATTAATTCGTCCGCCCGCCGTGTGACGTGTATGCCCATTTTATCGACCTACTGCATTATTCTTTATTACCAGTTCCCTAGTACCTGGTAGCACTCATACCGGTTAGAGCTGTCCAGCCAGCATGCACATATCCAACCCTGATACCACTGGCGAGTGACAGCAGCCGACATTATTGCAAAATACGACAACCCAGCGGGATTGTCTTTTTCCGTGTACATTTCCACGTAGATGCAGGCGCACTTCAATGATTCATACGCCATTCCTCGCACTAGTAACACATAGTCATGTCTAATCGGCGAGAACTAGACGTGTAGGATTTCGCTGATGAGTTGGTGTCATATCTACTTCGACCATCTGTGGCCGTTTCCATTGTCACCTGCTGCCGTGGCACGTTACGACGGCCAACGTTTCGTCATAGGGACCCCCACCAGAACCACAACCGGTCACAACCCACCGCATGTGACTCGTCCCCATGGGTCGCGCGTCACACGGGCTAGTGACCTCGTACGCTCGTTTGGGATGACACGAGTTGATACGTAATGTACTACATACGTCGCTCAGAATGAGGGCCTTCTTGGCATTCCACAACTCGGGCGTCGGGAGTGTCATCCCCTCACGCAAACTCCTGACCAGGAACGCGTCTGCGACGGTCAAAAAGGCGAGAATGTAACTTCTTGAGTATGTAAAAAAATGAGGGCTGGTGGGTCGGCGTAGAAAATGCGGCATTGACGCGAGTGACCGGATCCGAGATACCACCCGCGAGCTCATCGATTTGGTCGTCTGTAATGCCACTGGATCAGGACGACCTGTGACCCAGACGCATGAAAGATCTGATGGATCGGATTCATTAGATCTCTGGTGGTCACGGGTACACGCACGGAAATATTACCTTTCCATGGTACCTTTTGAGGAAACGTTCGAATGCTTCGATCGCCGTGGAATGATCATGGACGAGACTGCACAATACGACAACGCTTACCTGAATCCATCAAGTTTATCCCTGACAGTCATCTTCATACCAGCATAACGCTCTCTAAAAATGAACGCTCTATTTCATCATGTTAGCCCCACATGGGACCGTGCCGGAAGCAGATTAGACCTTCTTCTCCCGCAGTGAGTTGATGTCGAGACGCATTGGGAATACCCCGACGTCAATAAACTACCCCTTGTTTCGCCTCGTACCAATTCCCTCGTGGGGAGGGCGAGGATACGACTGACCGTCTGTCTGAAATGTCTTGCACAGCTCGCGGAAGTCGACAAGATCAGTTGCAAGCATGCCGCATAGAAACGACTCGCGGACGAAGAGGCACCAAAAGATTTCGGATAAAGGGAAGACGACGTGGAGAGAAAAGCTGATGGACACGTTGGCGAGTTTGTGATTTGCACAGAGAAGTATCCGGAGGAGCATAAATGACAATCATTGACCCGAGCTACAAACTGCAAGACAAAATAAAAGAGGAGAATAACGTCCCCTTCGCAGTAGTAGTTCAATGCGATGATGACTCATCTGCAAAACGACGTATATTGTTTGAACGATGCACTCAAAATAAGGTATCCGGGACTGCCATAGTGCAAACATCCTGAGCGACGAAAGAATCAAGTCTTGTGATCGGGACAGTCAGGAGCGACGAACCTGACAGAATTTGTCATGGCGACTTCATCTTCCTTGCAAGTTCCGTACGGGTGCAGTCGGATCACGTGATAACATGCTACCTAATATAGGAGAAACCGATCGATGAATCACGTCATCGATGGTAGTCAGCATAATCGTCGGTCACGTTGTGGGCTGCGCTGCGGTAGGCCCAACACTCAATTAATCTTTATTCTCAGTTTTAACCTTCGTCTGTGTGACATCATAAAATATACCTGATGTCGCCTCCTCTGAGAAACTGCGACTCAAAAAGACCATCATGTTCGACGCTACCTCGTATCGACAAACCCTAGCGTTTGCACATTTGATGAACGTACGATTTATTTCAGAAGTGACCTCGGCCAACACCTTCAACACGCAGTTTGTTGGGAAAAGGGACAGCGCGGTTTGATAGTCTCGGATTCATCCATGTAGTCGGAACTGACTCTTTTCCGTATCGGTCTGTATCGCTGAAAACTTCTGTAGATCGTGACGTACGATGTGAACCTCTTGGGCATTTTGTTTTCCCGTTTAGAGAAGACTACCATCACGCATTCGACGTTCTTCACCACTTACAAGGGATGGACATTCTTCACGGAAAAGCAAAAGACATGCGTTTCGACGGTTCGAGCGTTCGAAACTTCAGAATGACTGAGATAATCTTTCACAAACAAGTGAGTTCAACCTCATCTACAAACCCGAACCTGATCCACCATGATTAGAACTTAGAAGCAGATCATGAAGAGTCGGTCGACGATTCAACCGATCCTGATCATGACCCCTCAAACTGGCCGATCCCTTCGCAGTTTAGCAATCAATGGGATGAAATCAAAGATGCCTACACCGCCAGTCCTCTTCGCGTGTACGAACAAACAAGGAATTCGTCAAACCGACCGTGGCCATCAAAGGCAAAAAGCAGACCTTCCTGGTCCGACCCCACTGACTAATCCATTCGTCAACCTCGCGCTACGTATAAATAACTACAAGCTGCAAAATGAGAAATACTGACTTAGGTCCGGGTCCAAATATGGCTCTGGTTCCACTTGGAGAATTTCTGGAAACATTGCCAATCGATTTTTGTCAACGACGATAGTGTCATGCAGATAAAAGAATGCACACGCTTACCGAGGTTTCGAATTTCGCGATATAACTTGCTCCTCCATGCGGAGTTGAGCTTCTCCTGCAACTTCTGGTTGGCTATGACCAGGTCGTTTACGTCAGGGAGAGTAAGGTACTTTTCATCAATATTGCAAATTTTGGGTTCGCCCCGGATGGCAGCAGTGATGATCGCATGAAGGAGAAAGGAACATTGTTGGGCGGAAAGTTTGTCACAATCGGGGCCCCATCCGTAAATTGTCAACGTTGCCTGCAACTGATTGTCAAGCATGCTGTGAGTGGCATCACCGAGCCGATCTGAAACAGTGCGAAGATTAGACATCTGAGTCGAGTGGTGGGACAGAAGTAAGCGTCGCTTCCTGTCCCCTAAATATAGGGGACAGGTTTAGAAATCGACACCACGTGACTTGAGAATGGATAGCCGGACGTTCACTCTCGATTTCTCCGACTGCCATTTTCACCTATCGATCCATGAATTCTGGCTCGAGAAATTTACGCGTGGCGGTGCTGGCGGAGTTACCGGATAAGGCAACTGTGTCACGTCACGCGTGACGCGCGACATGCACGCGCTTCGTCAGGTGCGCACCGCGGTGGCCCGGCATTCGGCGTTTGCCGATTTATGCATTTACGGTAAATTCCTCGGACTATAGATACATAAGTGGTGCACTGTCATGCAGAGCTTGGCACTAGAGGCTGGTCCTGTAAGCTATGCCCTGGGTTCGCATTTTTACAAAATCACACATATATATATATACACATATTGCTTGCCTTCATTCTGTATCAAGGCGTGTTGAAATTGATGTCCTAATTTAATGGGCTTTGATATGACATAAAGTCTACTATACTTGTAGTAAGATGTGGTAAGACCATGGTATTCATTTATATCTGTAACCATGTGTCTACAAGGGTCCTTGACATGTGTTACACACAGTCTAGCCCTTTGTATTGAATACACTTCCCTTATTACTCACAAATTATGCCATAGTGACCTATTACAGAAGTTTCACCTTCTTATGGTAGTTTGGCTCATTTGTTTGGTCTTATATGCACTGGGCTGCAAGAGGCGTGAGTTTATGTGTCCACTAAATCGTGTTTTGGCTGCATTTCAGCTTTCTAAGCATTTCTCACTCCACATCACTTATTCCATGGGTTTCTTGATGTTTCCATGAGATATCCATACATAGAGAGCTCCACAGCATGTACAAATACTTGTGTAGCTATATAAACCCTGGGGATAGACTCAGGAGAGTAACAAGACACTTACTCTTGTCCCCCATCTTTGAGCTCAGGAATATCTCTCTTCCCTTGCTCTACTATCTCTCTGTTAGCAAACTGCTCTACTGCTTGGTGAGTCTTCCACCTAAGCCCTATTTCCTCTTGCCCCTGTGCCATTGGGATACCCTGCATTCCCAATAGGTTATGAGCCCCGCTTGACTAAGGTCTGTCACTCTGTATACACAATGCCCTCACTCTTGTGAGAGCGGACCTTGCTTGTTGAACTATCCTTTATTATGTGGATACTGTCTGAGATTCTACGAGCCATCATTGCAACTCCTACCTGGTCAGCCAGAGACAATGTTACGATCCGCGATGTACCCCTACTCTTTTCCCTTCACTCTTACCCTAGTTTCCCTACAGACATTGCTCTCGCCGTTCGAGTCCCACTTGAGCTACTTTATTAATCTCCTTTTTCTCTTATCTTCGTTTACCTATTTAGCGTGACTCATCTGCAGTATCCGCAGTTGTATTGATACCGTTATCTCTGACTCACTTCCCTTCTTCGTGATTCCATCGCATTCCATAGTCGAGTCATCTCCTTTACGCTCCGCTTGATTCTCTCTTGACTCGCCTATATAAACCTCTCGATACCCTCGATGTATTCCCCTAGTTAGACCTACCCAAATCTACCTTGTTCATCGATTCCTCTCAGGCCCCCTAGTCTTCGCCTTACTATTGAGTAGGTGCTCCCCTCATCCTTCGTCGTCGCTCCCCCATAGCGACTCCTTCGTCCCTGCGTCACGATATACGTTGACCAGGTCAACAGCTCACGACATACCATTGAGGCTGAGGATAGCGGATCGCCCGTCTATCAACCCTTGCCACGTCAGCTGAATAAGCGACGTTAACGTCCCCTCGCCCCTCGTCACTCGGGTCTACGCCTGAGCGTAACACAATGCATATGCCAGATGGAAGTTTAGGAAATTTTGTCTAAGTCCAGATTCACATGATGCATGTACTGGGTGGAGGTTGCCAGTAGTGGCAAGATCACGTGAAGGAAAATTCAATTCACAATATCAAGTCATGTTCACCGCATTAGTAAGCTTTTCCTTCTTTTCCATTAACCACCACTATGCGTCATAGTAGTAAGCTGGCTGTTGTGCCAGTACAATAAGTATGTCTATAGCCAACATTGATACATTGTATTCATGCTGCCTGTCATTACTTTCATTAGGGGAATGCTGCGTTGTTCAGGATCGTTGTTAGGTTACAATGAATTTGCCTAACCTCGTGCATGACCTTGTCTTTTCTGAGTGACTGAGTGAGTAGCATTCATTTTTAGATGCAGACATATAGTAATGATGAATCATTGTCATCCCCACAATGCCTGCCTGCAATCAGTATTATCGGTGTAACTGTTCAGCATGCTCTGGCCTTGACGAAAATGGAGTTGCCAGGAATCCTGCTGGCAAGCTACAGCCGGAACAATTCAAGCACATTCATCTTTGAAGCACAGTACTGCCCGAACATCAACTATCAAATGATGTTCATAGGACGGCTATTGTGCATTTTGCCTGTCGGGCAATTGCCGAAGGTGATGGGTCATTTGCACCTGAACTGAGGGTGAGATCTTGACCGTTCACTACGTTCTATCCTAATAATCAATCCATAGTGTGATCTAGATGACCTTGCTGCATCTCTCTTTTCCATGACGCTCAACGACAATGGTCCTGACCTAGATTCGCAGCCTAGCAAGTTATGGGCTTCTCGCCAGAAATTCCAAGTGACCCACTGGCCTCCTGGCATTCCGTTACCTGCCATCAGTGACCTTGTCAGGGCAGTCAGTCAGATTGCTCTGGAGAACACCGACGACCTGGATCGCCTCCCAACAGCACAGCAAACCCACTCGACTGGAGTATCTAGTGAGAGGAATTCCGTTCCCATTCTAGAGGATCAAAATATGTTTGCACAAAGGTTTTTCACCCTTCTTTCTAAGGTCGAGCAGTTGCTAAGTGAAGTGTAACACCAGAAAAGCTGAAAAACAGGAGAAGAGTCACCATACGATAGTTGCCCATCGAGTGATGGACCAGATCAAACTTCGGATACAGAATATCACTCAGTCAGCTACCCCTGCTTCTTCAAACACATATGAGCGTCTCTGTTCCGAACTTGTTGCTTTTTGGAACACTTTGGTCAATATCAAACAGCAAGTTGCCTCAGTGACTGCACAGAAGGAGCAACTTTTTAGCTTGTGTGACTCAGTAGAGAAACATCTCAATGAAGAAAACTGACCCAGAGTGACCAGTGGTCCAGTTGAGTATAACTCATGTAAGTGTCTGTTGAAGATCTGAATGTATATCAATGACATTTTGTTAGCTCATCATTTTGACCATCCCATCGATCGCTGTGATGAAGTCACACAGATCTCACTTTTCCTCGGTGTTGTGAGCATGGCCCTGTTCGGTGTCAGTCGAGCATGCGGAGACTTTTTCCTTGGTGTTATATCGCTTGTCCTCAACTTAGCATTCAGATTAGTCAGTTTGAAAGCCGAAGCTATTCACAAGAACACCCTGTCACAAATCCCTAGGACCATGAAGACACTGCTGTCCTAATTTAACCTCAAAGGCCAAACCACCACATATGCAGTTTGCCCACAGTGCAACTGCATTCACAAACTGTCTCATATTCCAGGCTCTGATCCTACCTACCCCCTGCATTGCACCAATAAATCACATCTGGGTATTGTTACGCTCAGGCGTAGACCCGAGGGACGAGGGGCGAGGGGACGTTAATGTCGCTATTCAGCTGATGTGGCAAGGGTTTGATAGACGGGCGATCCGCTATCCTCAGCCTCAACGGTATGTCGTGAGCTGTTGACCTGGTCAACATATGTTGTGATGCAGGGACGAGGGAGTCGCTATGGGGGAGCGACGACGAGGGGGACGAGGGGAACACCTTCTTGGTAGCAAGGCGAGGACTAGGGGGCCCGAGAGGAATCGATGATCAAGGTAGATTCGGGTAGGTCTAACTTGGGGAATACATCGAGGGTATCGAAGGGTTTATATACACGAGTCAAGAGAGAATGAAGCGGAGCGTAAAAGAGGTGACTCGACTATAGAATGCGATGGAATCGCGAAGAAGGGGAACGAGTCAGAGATAGCGGTATCAGTACAACTGCGGATACTGCGGATGAGTCACACTAAATAGGTAAGCAATGATAAGGAAAAAGGAGGAATAATAAAGTGGCTCCAGGGGGACTCGAACAGCGAGAGCAGTGTCTGTAGGGGAAACTAGGGTAAAGGCGAAGGGAAAAGAGTGGGGATATAAGTGAATCGTAACAGGTATCCCTTGTGGTACCATACTTGTGCGCGATCCAAACAATGGCTGTAAAACTCCTGCCAAATCTTTTGTCTATCACCACTTCCACAATTACTTGGCCGGGTTGTTAGCAAAACCAGCACTAGAAGCTCTCATGGATCAGCAGTGAAACACTCTAAAGTGTAGTGTAATAAAGATGAACTTGAATGGCCACTTCGACCCGTAGAGGAAGGTAAGACGAGAAGAGGAAATCTCCAAGTCTTCAAAGCTGAGGGGACAGCTCTGAGACCTGAAGGTTTATATAGGCAAATACTTTGTATGTACATGTGGTGGTAAATACCATAAGGGGAGTAGTCCGTTGTGATAAGAGAGACATATGCCATAGGTTAAATGAGCATAGGTCAAGTCCAGACATAGGGCATGAGGTGTGAGGTCATAGATAGGGAGATAAGGGTCTAGCCCCTTTGTGTGTGATGCGTCATGTGCCATGTGCATGTGACGGGTTCTAGGCTGCTTTGTAAGCAGTCATGTGATAAAAGTAAGACAAGCCGTCGCAAGTCAAGTCCATCTTGGTGTGGGAATAAGATACTATAAGCATCTGGTCAAGGGTTCGAACCAGCGTCAAGGAGAAATAAAGGAGTGAAAATATACGATCGTAACAAGCGGTGCAACGAACTTGCACAATGCGCTCAGGAATCGATGCCAGCGGCCATGAAGGATGTATGGGATGCAGAGTTTCTGCATACCTTTGCTGGGCCATGTGGTCGGTGGTTGTTCGTTGATTGTGGTGATGAAGGTTGCTTTTTATTCTCTTTGAATATAGATTTCTTCAATGTAGAAGGAAACTGCCAATGCAATGCAACGACATTTTGTGGCATCATCTCTTGCGCATGCTTAAACCTGCCTGTCGATATACGCTACAAACCGGAGAACATGTACCTTGCAGGTATCATTCCTGGTCCACATGAACCCTCCGGTGACCAACTCAATTTCTTCCTGGATCCGTTAGTCAATGACATGGCGGAGAGTTGGGACAAGGGCATCCGCTTTTCTCACACTGCCGCCTTGGGCCAGGCTCATGTCACACGTTCTGTGATCATATGTGTCATCTGTGATCTCCCCGCAGTGAGGAAAACCACTCAAATGGCTGCCGTCACAAGCCATTTCTACTGCAGTACCTGCCACTGCTCTCACTTGTTGACACTCAGCAGGACTGACATGAATTCTTCCCACTGGAGATTCCGTGACAAGGACCTGCTGCAGCGTCATGCCGAGGCTTACAGGGATGCTTCTCCTACTAAACGGCACAAATTATTTGTGCAGAATGGTGTTTGATGGTCATCACTTTGGCGCCTATCATACTGGGACCCGGTATTGAGAATGCAGGGTATCCCAATGGCGCAGGGGCAAGAGAGAATAGGGCTTAGGTGGGAGACTCACCAAGCAGTAGAGCGGTTTGCTAACAGAGAGAGATAGTAGAGCGAGGGAAGAGAGATATTCCTGAGCTCAAAGATGGGGGACAAGAGTAAGTGTCTTGTTACTCTCCTGAGTCTATCCCCAGGGTTTATATAGCTACACAAGTATTTGTACATGCTGTGGAGCTCTCTATGTATGGATATCTCATGGAAACATCAAGAAACCCATGGAATAAGTGATGTGGAGTGAGAAATGGCCTCTTGTGGCCCAGTGCATATAAGACCAAACAAATGAGCCAAACTACCATAAGAAGGTGAAACTTCTGTAATAGGTCACTATGGCATAATTTGTGAGTAATAAGGGAAGTGTACTCAATACAAAGGGCAGACTGTGTATAACACATGTCAAGGACCCTTGTAGACACATGGTTACAGATATAAATGAATACCATGGTCTTACCACATCTTACTACAAATGTAGTAGACTTTGTATTGTATCAAAGCCTAATAAGTTAGGACTTCAATTTCAACACTCCTCCTCACTTTCTTGTTATGAATGGGAGTATGGATGAAGTGTCAGGGACTTTCTACCACTCTGGTACTTGTCTCTGCCTAGATTCTTTGTGAAGATGTCAGCAAATTGCTGAATAGTTGGAACGTAATAAAGCTTGATTTCATCAAACTCTATAGCTTCATGTATATAGTGTTCAGGAATGCAAACATGCTTGGTTCATCCTTCCTGGGCAGGGTTTGAAGCTAGAAACATTGACCCTTGATTGTCAACACATAGAGGAAAAGGACCGTGTTTGAAGTGTAACTCTCCAAGTAGGTTGTGAATCCATTGGAGTTGTTTAGCACACTCGGTCATTCCACAGTATTCTGCTTCAGTAGAGGATAGACATACTCTCCTTTGTTGTCTAGAAAGCCATGAGACAATACCATTTGCTAAGAAAATGGCATAACCAGTGGTGGATCGAGATGTCTCAATGTCACCAGCCCAGTCAGTATCAGAGTAGGCACAAATGCCATTCTCTGATCCAGTC
>JBBPML010000121.1:0-68244 GCA_038090275.1 Austroboletus novae-zelandiae | reverse complement strand
CGATGATAAGGGAAAAAGGGGGAATAATAAGTGGCTCAAGCGGGACTCGAACAGCGAGAGCAATGTCTGTAGGGAAACTAGAGTAAGGGCGAAGGGAAAAGAGTAGGGGTATAAGCGAATCGTAACAGAGATGAAGAGAGAGAAGGAAAAAGCTATGGCTCACTATGCCCTTGTAGCATGATGCAGTTGGTGTGGTTGGTGTCGGCAGGTGCTGCAGAACTCCTCCTCTACATCAAGGACTAGAGGAATGCATGGTAGAATGGTTGGTGCAGTGGATAATGATTGGAAATGGAGTCAGGCATTGTCGAGTCATGAAAAGACTTAAGGTCAAATCGTAGTGATTGGGGAAGATGTATTCGAGTATGTAGATATACCCTTTTTATAGTCCAGGCATACCCAGGACTCAATATGAAGAGAAAGACATGAAGTATAGTAACCCGGCTCAGGTCCAGCACATTTCTGGGATACCCGAGACTGAGATGAGTGAGTGAATGGTCCATAGATACATGGAAACATCCATAGGAATGTAGGGGAATTAAATAAAAGACTTACCGATGAGCTGAGGGCATGGGATAAGACTCCCAGATCCAATCAGACATTTTCTGGGTATGGATGGACTTTGGATGGACTCAGACAGTGTAGCAGAACTGTAGCAATGTGAGGGGAAGTCAATGATGAGGAATATGGATGGCTAGGATCACTGAAAACTGGTCTGCAAGGCTAGGGAACGTGATTGCCCTACACCGAGATGGAATAGGAAAACACTAGATCTAGAAGGGTGGATTAAAAGAGGCATAAGAGGAGTAATAACAGGGGAATAGTCCACCACAGAGAGAAGGGAATGAAATGACTCATCCTTGACTGGCCCATAGTTTTCTGGGAATAAGACTTGCAGGCAATCTTCGGGCAGGCCCTCACTACAAGCGTCCATTAGGATACTTGTAACAGCAACAGAAGGAAGAAAATAGAATGACTTGTCGCAGAGCAAGTTATAGTCCTCTGGGAAGAGGATCCTTGGGCAATCCTCTGGTAAGCCATTGCTGCAAGTGTTCATTAGGATACTTGTAACATTACCCCCATCTTTAGAATGAAGTTCCTCTTCATCATACAAAATCCCCATTTGCAGAGTCTTCATCATTGTTTTCATCAGAGTGGTAGCAGTCAGTGGACCAATGTCTGGGGTCACCACATGAGAAGCATCAGTTGCAAGGACAATCTCTTTGAATGTGATCTGGGGCGAACTCAGAACAGAAAGGATATCTATAAGCAGGGCAGTTAGGTTGGAGATGGGTTCTGGCTCCACACTCATAACATGCCAGTCAGGAGTTGCGTTTGGGTTGGGGGAAGGAGGGGGTCTTGGGTGGCGGGATTGGAATTGGCCTCTGCAATCTCAAAGAGAAAGGGGAGCTGATTTTAAAGATGACTTGTTGTGTTTTCTTTCCTTTTTTGTGGAAAGGCGGCAGAGACTGGGAAGGAACTCTTTTGTCACTTTCCATGACACCTTGGAGGCCTTCTTCTCCGAGGGCTTGAGATATGACAGCCATGGCCATGTTCTTGGTGACCTGTAATACTTCCCTCCTGACTCTTTGTTCTGCAACTGTGATCTCTCCAAGGATTGGTTCATTGGTTCTGAGAAGAGGAGGATTGCAGATCATCCTGGTCCCACCAAGCTGTTCAATAAGCAGTCTGTTACTGAGAGAGGTGGATGACTCATCGAAGATGGTGTTGTGATAGTATTCATCAGCCTGGGGGGAGATGAGGGACAGGAGAATGGGGTGAAGATAGGGAGTGAGCAAGGGGTGAGGAAAGGTATTGATAATTCAGGATATCCCCACATTACAGAGGAGCTGGAGTAACTGGGCCCTGGACTCCATGAGGGCATGTTCAACGGCATAGTCAAAAGATTCGGAGGGCACTGATGCTCATTCTCTTTTGCAGTTGAGTTGTACTGTGATGGAGGTATGGCCAGGATGGGGCCGAGGATGGGAGCTTCAACATATAGGGGGTGGGATGTAAGGAGATGGAATAATCCTGGGCATTCCAGGATTGCCACAAGGAGGGTATTTCGCCAAGAAGTGGAAGTCTATTGAGGCGGACAGCTGGTAGTTCAGGTGCAAAGTGCCCACTGTTGAGGGGGAGTTCGGGCGAAGGGAGTATCTTTGAGACTTCATGGTAGGATCCAAGCAAGTGTTCAGAGGTCTGGGTGGATGGGGACATTGTGATGGGGTTCAGAGGCCTCTGGAGTGTTTATAAGTCTCAAGGAGTTTCAGGGCATTTCCTAGATTGGTCTCCTTTTCCCAAGTGTCATTGCCTGACTCATACCCTTTTCATCTGATCTGAAACTGCTTTTGGCCACTCTATCCTTTATGGGCAATGATCTTATCAATTTCCCAGTCCTCTTCTTTGTCTACAAGTTCTGAGGGGGGTTTTACAAAGTTGGGACCATGTTCCCAAGTCTCAGAGTAAGGGGAGAGTAGTCCAGCATGGATTACATTGTGGATCTTTCAGGTGGGAGGTAATTGGAGCTGATAGGAAATGGAAGAGATTACTTTCTCAATTTCAAAGGAATCTTCTCTCTTGGGGGTGAGTTTTCAGGTGAGGTAGGAGATTTTCAGGTTGGTTGCTTCAAGCCATATCTTACCTCTGACTTTCCAAGGTGAGAAGGAGGGTTTCTTTTGTCTTTCCATAAATATCCTGCTCTGATCATGGGCTGCCAGGGCTTCTTTTTGTGCTTCTTCTAATCAGGAAAGTCTGTTTTCCAATTCAGGAATGAAGGTCTTTCTGATTGGTGGGTAGGCTCGGGGTTGATAGTCTAAAATTAACTCGAATGGTGATTTCCGAGTTACTGAATGGACAGTGGCATTATGATGAAGTTTGACCAGGGGCAATAGAGAGGTCCATTGATCTGGTGACCCATTGCAGAAGATCTGAAGGTATGTTTTCAATTCTTGATTCATCCATTCCATTTTGCCATCAGTCTGGGGATGATAGGCCAAAGATAGTGCGACATCATATTGTAGGAGGCAGGCTAGTTTTCTGGCAAAGACTGAGGCGAATTGGGGGCTTCTGTTAGAGATAACTCAGTCATATAAACCAAAGTGTTTGAAGATGTGATTGAAAAAGAGTTGGGTGATCCCTTGTGCATCAATCAATTTAGAGCAAGGGCAGAAAATTACCTCCCTCGAAAGACCGTGGTTGACCATGACCATAACACAATCAAGACCATTAACTGGGGAAAGACCAGAGATAAGATTGACAAATATCTGTTAAAAGGGGTGGGTTGCAGTGGATACTAGTGGGGATACTGGAGGGATCATAGGATGGGTGTTAACCTTGTTTGTCTGACAGGTAGCACATTCTGTGATGAATCGTTGAAGAAATGTGGACATTCCTGGCCACCAGTAGTCTTTTTCTAAGGCTGTGAGGGTTCTGAAATGTCCCATGTGTCCAGTAGCACATGAGTAGTGTAGTTCTTGAATCAGGTTTTGTCGTGTTTCTTCAAGGATAAAGAGTTGCCCTTGGAAGTGAAGTTCTTTGTTCAAAAAGGTCCAGTCTGATATTTTGGTTCTGGGGAGAGAAGGGGTGTCTTCATACATCTTCTTTAAAGCAGTGAGGACAAATGAATCTTCTGGGGTAGACTAGGAGATCTTGTCAGTGAGAGCGACATCAAGGATGCAACAGAATAAGTTGTCAGATAGGAGGACAATATCAGAGTTGTCCTTCTCAGTAGTTACTTCATCTCATCAGGAGAGGGCATCAGTGGGTCCCATCTGAGTTCCAGGGACATGGGAGAAACTGAGGTCGAAGTCTTGGAGAAACATCTGCCACCTTGCATGGTATCATGATAGTTTGTGGGGAACTTGGAAGTAGGTCAGATTTTTGTGGTCAGTAAGAATCTATATCACATGTTTCGCTCCTAGCAGATGATGTCTCCAATTCTCCAAGGCATGGATGACAGCTAGGAGTTCTCTATCATAGATGTCATAGTTTCTTTCCATGCTTGAGAGGGTTCTGGATCGATAGGCACATGAATGCATATCTCTGTTTTTGTCTTTCTGCATAAGGACTCCTCCTGTGGTGGAGAGAGAGGTGTTGGTTATGACAAGGTAAGGGAGATCCAGGTTGGATTGTCGGAGTACTGGGGATGAAGAGAAGACTAGTTTCATGTCTTTGAACACTTTTTGTTTTTTGTTATCCCAAGTCCAGGGGTTCTCCTTTCGGGTTAGTTTGTTAAGAGGATTTACCCTCTGAGCAAAGTTGGAGATGAATCTTCAATTGAAGTTACAGAATCCTAGGAAGGATCTGACCACTTTTACTGAGGTGGGGAGTTTCCATTCTTCAATGACCTTGAGTTTGGTAGCATCCATTGCCAACTCTCCTGATTGGACAGTTACTCCAAAATAGTCCATGATTGAGAAGTCAAAAGTACATTTTTGTATCTCAGCTAAATCTGCACAATTATACAGTGTTTGATCTCACTCCAGCATGACGGTTCCACTGAGACTCCACCAGGACTTCTATAGGACTCAGTGTCGCCTTTGAGGATATTCTGAGAGATCAGACATTGCGCAAGTGTAACACACTGGAGTCCAAGACTTCTGAGTCTTTCCAGGACTTTGATTGTTTGTTCCTGATGTTCCTGATGGTCAGATGAGTGTACTGCAAGGTTATCCATGTAGATGATCAACCATCCTTTGGCCAGATAGTCTGCAAAGGCATCATTCATGAATGCCTAGAAGGTAGCTGGTGAGTTGCATAGGCCAAAGAACATGACCATTGATTCGAACAGCCCATAGGGGATAATGAAGGCCACCTTCCAGCAGTCTTCAGATACAATTTGAATGTTATGGTAACCCCACTGGATATCCATTTTGATGAAGATGGAGGAATTTCTGATCCATTCCACAATTGATTAAATGTTCAGCAGTGGGTAGGCATTCTTCACAGTGTGCTCATTAAGATACCTATAATCTTGGCAGGGTTGCAGTTTCCCATTTTTCTTGTCAACAAAAAAGAAAGGGGCAGCTTGGGGGATTGAGATGGTTTGATTCTTCCATTGGCTAGGTTTTCCTCTACAAACTTTTTACATGCCTCCTGTTCTGGAAGCAATAGGGAGTAAGCTTTGGCTCATTTCGGAATGAAGGTTTCCTGCAGCTTGATGATATGGTCATAAGGTCAGGATGGGGGAAGAACATTTGAGGAGTTTTCTTCAAAAACATCAGAGTAGTTTTTGTAGGCATCAGGGAGTTTCCTTTTTTTCACACTTTTCACCATTTCTAACTTGGTGGATAGAGTAGTCTTCATGACATATTCGGTATCTGCTTCATATTGGTCATAGTAGGCCACATGGATAGCTAGATCTGGATCTTTGCAGAGATAGTGGAGAAGGTAGTGTTATTCATCTGTTTCTTCTTCTTTTAGAGGTTGTCTGGGTTCTTGACTAGGCACATTGAGTATGACTCATCCTGTGGCCCAGTCAATCTCAGGATTCTGTTCCCTAAGCCAATTCATTCCAAGGATGACATTCTCATTGCTGGCAGAGAGGAGATGGAATGATTGCTTCTTTGTGATGTTTCCTATGTGGAAGGTGAGGGTGGTATGATATCTGATGAGACCAGCTTGGTTAGTGGTCCCATCAGTGTTGATAGCTCCTATTGGTCATCCTATCCTTTCCATGGGGAGGGAGTTTCCTTGAGTGAAGTCAAAGTTTATAAAAGATCTGGTAGCTCCGCAGTCAATCAGGGCAGTGGTTTCAGCAATGGTTCTTCTGGAGTTCTCGAGTAAAATGGGAATGAGGATTGATTTTGGATCGCTTGATACCAATACAGAAGATAAAGAAGGGGGGCAATGAGCTGATTCTTGTCCCCTCTTTAAAAACCTGAAAAACCCTTATCCTTGAGTTTGACCTTGGTGATTGTTTCTTCTTTCTCTATTTTGTCCTTGAAGCATTCTTTTAATATCTGAAGCACCTCTTTCTCATCTACCTCCTTTTTGCCCAGTTGTTTAACATATTCATTGACTGTTCCCAATTTGGTGTCAATATTTTGGACCCTAGTGGGGTTCCTGGGTGGGTGAGGAGGGGGTCCTCTGTTGTGAGGATGGTTTCTGGTGGAGCAACTGACCTTGTGGCAGATGAAGCATTGGTTTTCCCTAATATGGTGGGCTCTTTCAACTGGAGAGAGCATGCATTGTCCTAAGACAGTGGTCTGTACTGCATCTACATCCATAGCATCAGAGTGTCAGTTGTTTCCTCCACTTCTGTATCATCCTTTGCAGATATCTTTGATCCAGTCTTGTTGGCAAGCAAATTCTGCAGCATTGTTCAACCATTCTATTCATGTCTTGGGCTTTTTTTCCATTCTGATGATCCATTCAGTGAGATCCAAGTCTAAACCCTTCATGTAACACTTGATCAGGACATTTTGATCAGTGATCTTTGCTTCACCAGATAGGAGTCAGAAGTCAGTATTGAAGTGATTGAGAGCATCTAACCCTTTCCCTCTCATGACAATCTGGTAGAGTTTTTGTTGTGAGTCTGCAGCACTTTCCTTGTTGGTGAAGGCTTCTAAGAATTCCTTCTTGAACTCTGCCCAAGTGGCTTTGTCTGATGTGACTGTGCCATTGTCCAGTGATTCATATGCCACTTTGGCATAGAGTTTCCCTTGTCCCTTAGACATCCTGTTGAGGGCAGTATAGATTTTCTTGGCTTCATTGTCATACTTTTCCTTGTTCATGGTGTAGTATGCATCCATGGCTCTAAGCCAGTACTTGGCATCAGACGCTTCCCCTGAGAAGTCATCAGGGAGTCCAGCTTTGAGTTCAGACATATCTTCATTGGAGGGAAGTGGGGTGGGGGTGTGTTGGGGAGTGGAGTGCGGTGTTCCTCAATGGAGAGAAGGTCTGGAGGGGGCTGGAAAGAAGTTTCCTGGTGGGGCAAAGTGTGGTTGATTCTGTCATAGTATTAAAGCAACAGCTTTGACTCTTTGTCTCTCACTGTAGTTGTCATCATTGGAGGGGTCGTCCACCTCGATAGGTTCCCTATATCTGTAAAATATGTTGGACAGATGGGGGGGGGCTTGCTGCATGATAGCAGAGGTATGAGAAGAGCTAAATCTTTTGTTATGCATGTGCAATGTCTGATCTCTCATAGTGTCCTCAAAGGCGACACTAAGTTCTATAGAAATCCAGGTGGAGTCTTAGCGGAACTGTCACACTGGAGTGAGACCAAACACTGCATATAATTGTGCAGATTTAGCTAAAGTACATGGGCTGTATAGGGCGGGTATATAAGGAGTATAATAGCTGATGTGAAAGTATAACTAAGCATTAGTGTATGGTGTAATACAATGGCCTTTGTGGTGTAAGCAGTCATGGGGAGGAATAGGAAATACTAGATCCAGATGATGGATTGAAGGAGGTGATAAGGTCCAGGACAGAAGGAGAATATGAAATAAGCAAGATGAAGGAACCATACCAATATGGTTAGAAGTCTAAATAGGAAATGTCATAAGGTGACAGGTCAGGAAAGGCAATATCAAATAAAGATGAGTTTGCAATAGAAGGAAAAGAATAGAATGACTTGTCACAGAGCAAGTCATAGTCCTCTGGGAAGAGTGTTACAAGTACTCTGATGGACACTTGTAGTGATGGTCTACCAGAGGATTGCCTGAGAATCCTATTCCCTGAGGACTACAAATTGCCTTGTGACAAATCCTTCTATTCTTTTCCTTCTGTTCTGAACTCATCTTTATTCAGTATTGGTCTTCTTGATCCGCCTTTATCTCTGGATTCCTATTTAGACTTCTAGTTGCATGAGTATGGTTATCTCATTTCAGCTATTTCATGTTTCCCTTTTGCATGGACTCTTAACCCCTCCTTCAATCCACTGTCCAGATCTAGTATTTCCATATCCTCCCTGCATTCGCTTACACCATGGGCCATCTGTATTACACCATAGGATTGATGCTTAGTTATACTTTCGCATCCCCTATTGTACACCTTATATACCTGCCCTATGCAGCTCATGTATCCCCAGCTAAATCTGCATAATCATATGCAGTGTCTAGTCTCACTCCAGCGTGACAGTTCTGCTGAGACTTTATCAGGACTCCTATAGGATCTAGTGTCACCTTCAAGGACACTCTGAGAGATCTGACATTGCATACACGTAACAAAAGATTTAGCTCTCCTTGTACCTCTTGCCCAACATATCTTATGGATACGAAGACCCTATCAAGGTGGACGACCCCTCAGATGATGACAACTACAGGGAAAGACAAAGAGTCAAAGCTGTTGCTTTAATACTATGACAGAATCAACCACACTTTGCCCCACCAAGCCTTTTCCGACAAAGAAAGCACTGCAGACTCATGATGAAAACTCCACCAGATCATCATGAAAGGAAAAGGGTTAGATATCCTCAATCACTTCAATACTGATTTCTGACTTCTATTGGGTAAAGTGAAGATCACCAATGCCCTGATTGAGTGTTACATGAAGGGTTTAGACTCAGATCTCACTGAATGGATCATTGGAATGGAGAAAGAGCCCGAAACATGGATAGAATGGTTAAACAAAGCTGCAGCATTTGCTCACCAACAGAATCAGATCAAAGATATCTGCAAAGGACGATACAACACTGGAGGAAACAGCCAACACTCTGATGCCATGGATGTAGATGCAGTACAGATTACTGCCTTAGGACGACACATGCTCTCTCCAATAGAAAGAGTTCACCACATTAGGGAAAACTGATGCTTTATCTGTCACAAAGTCAGTTGTTCCACCAGGAACCATCCTCACAATGGAGGACCTCCTTCTTACCCACCCAGGAACCCTACCAGAGTCCGGAACATCAACATCAAACTAGGACCTGTCAATGAATATGTTAAACAACTGGGCAAAAAAGAGGTAGATGAGAAAGAGGTACTTCAGGTATTGAGAGAATGCTTTGAAGACAAGGTTGAAGAAGAAGAAACAATTCCCAAAGTCAAGCTTAAGGATAAGGGCTTTTCAGGTTTTTAAAGAGGGAACAGGAATCAGCTCACTGTTCCCCTTCTCTATCTTCTGTACTAGTATCAAGTGATCCAAAATCAATCCTTGTTCCTATTTCACTTGAAAACTCCAGAAGAACCATTGCTGAAACTACCACCCTGATCGACTGTGGAGCAACCGGATCTTTCATTAACCTCAACTTCACTCAAGGAAACTCCCTCTCTATGGAAAGGATAGTACAACCAATACATGCTATCAACACTGATGGGACAGCCAACCAAGCTGGTCTTATCAGGTACTGCATCACTCTCACTTTTCATGTGGGAAATGTCACAAAGAAATGATCATTCCATCTCCTCCCTGCCAGCAAGGAGAATGTCATCCTCAAAATGAATTGGCTCAGAGAACAGAACCTCAAAATCGACTGGACCACTGGACGAGGAGTCACCCTCAATGTACCTAACTGGGAACCCAGACAGCCTCTGAAAGAAGAAGAAGCAGATGACTGATAATACCTCCTCTGCTATCTCTGCAAGGACCCAGATCTAATAATCCATGCAGTCTATTGCAACCGATATGAAACTGACACAGAGTATGTCATGAAAACCACCCTCTCCACTGAGTTAGAAATAGCAAAGAACATGGAGAAGAAGAAACTCCCTGATGAATACAAAGACTATGCAGATGTGTTTGAGAAGAATCTCTCAAATGTTCTCCCCCCATCTCAACCATATGATCATACCATCAAACTCCAGGAAACCTTTGTTCCAAAGTGAGCCAAGGCATATCCTCTGTCACTCCCTGAACAAGAGGCATGCAAAAAGTTTGTAGAAGAGAACCTGGCAAACAGAAGGATCAAACCATCTCAATCCCCCCAAGCTGCCCCTTTCTTCTTCATGGACAAGAAGGATGGGAAACTTTGTCCCTACCAGGATTACAGATATCTCAACAAGCATACTGTAAAAAATGCCTACCCACTGCCAAACATTCAGTCCATTGTTGAACAGATCAGAAACTCCTCCCTCTTTACCAAAATGGACATTCAATGGGGCTACCACAACATACAAATAGTGCCTGAAGATCAGTGGAAGGCAGCCTTTATCACCCCCTATAGACTGTTCGAACCAACAGTCATGTTCTTTGGCCTATGTAACTCACCTGCAACCTTTCAGGCATTTATGAATGATGCTTTCACAGATTACCTAGCTGAAGGATGGCTGATCAACTATATGGACAACCTGGTGGTATACACTTCGAACATCAAGGAGCATAGAGAGAAGACATTCAAAGTCTCGAAAAGGCTAAGAAGCCTAGGACTCAGATGCAAGCTACAAAAATGCACCTTCAACTCCCCTACCATGGACTACAGTGGCTCAAATAAGTGTCCCAATGTTGGGGCATTTTGGAAAGATGTGACATTTGCAAGAGAACCAAAACCCGTTAGCTCTAATCCTTGCAGGGTAATCGATACCCCTAACCCTAACCCTGAAAATGAGCTCTTAGTTATGTGATTTGGTTGTCATGGCACTGAGATATAACCATATTAAAATGACATGTCATTGGGACACTTATTTGATCATGATGTTATCAATCATTATTTGGTAAATAACATAGTGTTCTGATGGATGCTGTGCTTCAATCCTATTTCATTATGTAACTTACATAACTCTGAGCACTATTAAGGGCAGGAATACCACCAGGCTAACCCTACTTCATCATGAAGCCCATTTCTACCTCTGCTAGAGCCAATATCCTGTTTCTCTTTGAATCTAGCCTTTCTGCTAGGAAAATATCCTCCCAAACTGGTCTGGGGAAGTTCACTGTGGCCAGGGTTATCAAAGAAATTCATCCAGGCAAGGAAAACATCAAATTAGACCCTCCTTCCAAGCTTTCCTCTACTGACAGAAGGAGAGTTGTCTCCATATCACCTCTGACAAGGTTGAAAATGCTGTCCAAGCAACCCATCTCATCAATTCTACCCTCTCCTCTCCTTTCTCTTTCTAAACTGTTTTCAGTGTGCTAATGTCTGCATTTCTAAATGCTATAGTCAAGAAAAAGAAATCACTCTTGTCTGTTAAACATAGGAAGCATAGGCTGGCCTTTGCTTTCACATCAACACTGAACTGTGGAGGACTGGACTAGGGTAATTCAATCATATGAGATCAAGATTAGAAGGTGGTATGTGTGGAAAGTGGCAGGAAAATCTTTGCAAGACAAAATGGTATAGGGGACAGTAAAGTTTAAAGAAGGTTCCTTGATGGTTTGGGGGTGCATGGGCTGGAATGGTATGGGAATCCTTGCAGAGGTGGAAGGGAGGATGAATGCTGAGCAGTATGTCTCCATTTTGAAGGATAATCTGCTTCCTACTATGAAAAATTCTAGAATCTCTGAGGAGAGCATTGTCTTTCAACAAGATAATAACTCCAAGCACACCTTTAAAAGAGCTCAGGAGTGGCTGGAATCTCAAGGTATCAAGGTTTTTGATTGGCCAGCACAATCTCCAGACCTTAATCCAATTGAACATCTCTGGCAAATCCTCAAAAAGAAGCAAATACCACCAAGAGAGGTTTGAGAGGTTTGGAAAAGGATTGATGTGGAATGGGGCATGATAGAGGCTTAGGAATGTCAAATATTGATAGATAGCATGCCTAGAAGACTAGAGGAAGTGATAAAGGCAAAGGGAGGGCTCACAAAGTACAAGAATTATGGAATAGAAATGTTGCTCAAATAAGTGTCCCAATTACATGTCATTTTAATATGGTTATATCTCAGTGCCATGACAACCAAATCACATAACTAAGAGCTCATTTTCAGGGCAAGGGTTAGGGTTATTGATTACCATGCAAGGATTAGAGCTAACGGGTTTTTGTTCTCTTGCAAATGTTATATCTTTCCAAAATGCCCCAACATTGGGACAATTATTTGAGCCACTGTATCTCAGCCTAACAGTCAGACTGGGAGAATTGGCAATGGATGCCACCAAACTAAAGGCCATCAATGAGTAGAAACTCCCTACTTCAGTAAAAGCGGTCAGATTCTTCCTAGGATTCTGTAACTTCTATCTAAGGTTTATATCGGACTTCGCCAGACAGGTAAACCCCTTAAACAAATTGACTCACAAAGAGAACCCCTGGGTCTGGAGTGAAGAAGAGCAAAAGGCATTCAAAAAAATGAAACAGATCTTCTCATTTTCCCCAGTACTTTACCAACCCAACCCAGATCTTCCATACTTCATTATGACTGATGCATCCCTATTGGCCACAGGAGGAGTCCTCATGCAGAAAGACAGAAATGAGGATATGCACCCTTGTGCCTACCAATCTGGAACTCTCTCCAGCACAGAAAGGAACTATGATATCTATAACAGAGAACTTCTCACAGTCATCCATGGACTAGAAAACTGGAGACATCACCTTCTTGGAGCAAAACATATGGTTCAGATCCTCATCAACCACAAGAATCTAACTTATTTCCAAGCTCCTCATAAGCTGTCTAGGCGACATGCCAAATGGCAGATGTTTCTCCAGGATTTCAATTTGTTCTTTACTCATGTCCCAGGAACTCAGATGGAACTGGCAGATGCTCTCTCTAGGAGAGACAAATTAACCACTGAGGAAGACAACTCCGATGTCATCCTCCTACCTGATAACCTGTTCTGCACCTAGTGGACAAAATCTCACAGTCCACCTCTGAAGACCAATTTGTTCTTACCACACTTAAGAAGATGTACAAAGATATTCCCCCTCTCCCCAGAACTAAGACAACGGACTGGGCGTTCACCAACAAGGAACTGTGCTTCCAAGGACAATTGTACATCCCTGAGGAAGCATGACAAAACCTGGTCCAAGAACTACATTACTTGTATGTGATCGGACACATGAAACACTTCAGAACCCTCGCCACCTTGAAGAAAGACTACTGGTGGCCAGGAATGTCCACCTTCCTGCAATGATTCATCACAGGATGTGCCACCTGTCAAGCAAACAAAGTCAATATGCACCCAACTACCCCCCCACTTTCCCCACTCATGTTCACAGCAACCCGCCCTTTCCAACAAATCTCTGTTGATCTTATCTCTGGTCTTTCCCCAGTTGATGGTCTTGATTGTATTATGGTCATGGTCAACCACAGTCTTTCGAAGGGGGTAATTTTCTGCCCTTGTTCGAAATCCATCAATGCAATGGGCATCACTCAACTCTTTTTTGATCATGTATTCAAACACTTTGACTTACATGACAAAGTCATCTTGGATAGAGGCCCCCAATTCGCTTCAGTCTTCACTAGAGAACTAGCTCGACTCCTTCAATATGACATCGCCTTGTCTTCAGCCTATCACCCCCAAACTGACAGTGAAACAGAATGAATGAATCAGGAACTAGAAATATACCTTTGGATCTTCTGCAACAGATCACCAGATCAATGGGCCTCACTACTTCCCCTGGCTGAATTTCATCATAATGCTACCATCCACTCTGTAACTTGGAAAACTCCATTTGAGCTAATCTTAGGCTACCAACTCTGAGCCTACCCACCAATCAGAAAGGCCTTTGTTCCTGAATTGGAAAATAGACTTTCCCAATTAGAAGAAGCATGGAAAGAAGCTCTAGCAGCCCATGACCAGAGCAGGATGTTTATGGAGAGATGAAAGAAATCCTCCTTCTCTCCCTGGAAGATTGGAGATAGAGTATGGCTCAAAGCAACCAACCTGAAAACCTCCTACCTCACCTGGAAACTTGCTCCCAAGAGAGAAGGACCCTTCGAGATCGAGAAAGTACTCTCTCCAGTTTCCTACCAGCTCTGACTTCCCCCTACTTGGAAAATTCACAATGTATTTCACCCTGGATTACTCTCTCCCTTCTCTGAGACATGGGAACATGGTCCTAACTTTGTAAAGCCTCCCTTGGAACTAGTAGACAGAGAAGAGGAGTGGGAAATTGACAAGATCATTGCCCATAGGGGACAGACTGGCCAAAAACAGTTCCAGATCAGATGGAAAGGGTATGGGTCAGGCAACAACACTTGGGAAACAGAGGTCAATCTAGGTAATGCCCTGGAACTCCTTGAAGCCTATAAAAGCTCCAGAAAACTCTGAACCCCATCACAATGTCTCCATCCACCCAAACCTCTGAACACTTGCTCAGATCCTACCATGAAGTCCCCAAGTTACTCTCTTCGCTCAAACTCCCCCTCAACAGCAGCCGTTTTGCCCCAGAACTACCAGCCATTCATCTTCACAGACTCCCTACTCCCCAGTGAAACACCCTCCTTGTGGCCATCCTGGAATGTCCTGGACTATTTCACTTCTTTACTTCCCACCTCTTATATGTCGAAGCCCCTATTCTTGGCCCCATCTTGGCCTTATTCTACCAAACCTCCATCACAGTATGACTTAACTGTGAAAGAAATAGAACATTTGCACCCTCCGAATCATTCAACTATGTTATCAAACATGCCCTCATGGAGTCCAGTGCACAGGCACTCCAACTTCTCTGTGATGTGGGGATATCCAGAATTGGCAACACCTTTCCTTGATCCTCACTCACCCCTTACCTTCGCCCCATTCTCCTGTCCCTCACATTCCCCCAGGCCAATGAATACTACCACACCACTCCCTTTGATGAGACATCCACCTCCTCCCCCAGCAATGGACTGCTGGTTGAATAGCTTGATGGGACCAGGATGATTCGCAATCCCTCTCATCGGAGCCCACAAACTGATCCTTAGAGGGATTGCAGTCGCTGAACAAAGAGTTAGAAGGGAAGTATTACAGGTTGCTGAGGACATGGCCGTCACTGCCATATCTCAAGCTCTCAGAGAAGAAAGCCCCCAAGGTGTCATGGAAAGCAATGAAGAAGTTCCTCTCCAGTCTCCCCCATCTCTCCACAAGAAAGGAAAGAAGATGTGACAAGTCATTTTTGAAATCAGCTCCTCTTCCTCTTCAAGATCACAGAGGCCAATTCTGATCCCCCTACCCAAAACCCCCTTTTTTCCCCAACCCAAATGCAATACCCAATTGGCATGTTATGAGTGTGGAGCCAGAACCCATCTCTGACCTAACTGCCCCACTTATAGGTGTTCTTTTTGCTCTGAGTTCACCCCGGGTCATATTCAAAGAGATTGTCCTTGCAACTGATGCTCTTCATGTGGTGACCCCAGACATAGGTCAACTGATTGCCACTACTCCGACAAGAACAATGATGAAGACTCTGCAAATGGGGATTTTATATAATGAAAAGGAACTTCATCCTAAAGACAAGGGTAATGTTACAAGTACTCTGATGGACACTTGTAGTGATGGCCTACCAGAGGATTGCCTGAGAATCCTATTCCCTGAGGACTACAAATTGCCTTGTAACAAATCCTTCTATTCTCTTCCTTCCATTCTGGACTCATCCTTATTCAGCATTGGTCTTCTTGATCCGCCTTTATCTCTGGATTCCTATTTAGACTTCTAGTTGCATGAGTATGGTTATCTCATTTCAGCTATTTCATGTTCCCCTTTTGCATGGACCCTTAACCCCTCCTTCAATCCACTGCCCGAATCTAGTATTTCCATATCCTCTCTGCATTTGCTTACACCATGGGCCATCTGTATTATACCATTTGCTTCACTCAGAAGTTGTTTTACTCTTGGACTGCACTTCCACTACTCAGATGACAATACTTATTATCAGCACCCTTCTGATCAGTTCAGACTCCCATTGTTTATATATACTCAGACTCATATATATGTCTTATAAGAATGGTGCTGGCCTCAGTTTCCAGGTGCTTGTTATGGATATACTTCATTACATATATTACTACTGGGTTCCTGACCTCTTACTTCAGGTACTTACACAGTCTCGGACATACACAGACTATAAATCTTATATCTCCAAAAATAATGGACAGCTTCCATTTTGACTCACATTTGATTGGATCAACTGCTCATTGTTTTCGCTCACTGACACCATTTATCTCTTTGACTTCACTGACTGTCTTACTGATTTTACCCCAAACAACTTCATCTCACACTCACCTTCCAGCTGAAATCATCTTGATCCTGGTTCTCATGCCCAGTCTACACTTATGCACTCAGCCGGTGCTTGTTTGGTCTTTCTCAGCTTTGCTGGTCACATTTGGTCAGTTGGTTTTCACCTTTGGTCACCTCAGACCTCCTTTGGTGCAGCTTTCTTGGGCTCAGCTTTTGTTTGGCCAATCTCCAACTTCACTCTTGTGCCCTGGTTTTCAAAGAGTCTCTCTTTGGGGTGAATCTATCACTCCTTTCACCCCCTTTTCCAGCCTGAGCAATCAGGGAATCCCACCCCTTTTGCTCCTTCAGCTGATTTCTAGTCTTGTCAATGACATAATGAGTAGAAAATGTGGTGGGCAGATGGCAGATGGGAGCAATGTGGGGTTCATCAGAGAGACAGTCAATGAGAGGAACTGGGGAACCAGGGTGAGATCAAGTATAATTAGCCCAAGAGACATGGGGACAAGAGGGTGAGATGGGAGCTTTATAGGTTGTGGGTTGAAGAATATATTCCAAGATAGCTGTGGTTTCCCAGCTGGCATGGGCGATGTTGGAGTGGGCACTAGTGAAGGATTTGGCAAAGGGAGAGGTCATGTTGGCAGTGATGGTGTGAATGGTGGGTTTGGATGAGTGAGTGAAGAGAAAGAGAATATCATCATTTATAATCATTTAGAAGGGTGGTGTTGTGGATGAGATCTTTCTCAGGTAATCAGGTATCTTTTTCAGTGATATATTCCTTTCATCAGATTAGGAAGGAATAGGAAGACAGAGCTTCATGATGTTGTACAATTTTCTCAATTTCATATTCCTCTTTCCCATTAATAAGGTTAGGTGGGGTAACAGAAAGTTCAGACCATGTATGGGGTTTTCACTATAGCACAATAGAAGGAATACTGTATGTAAAAAACTGGGTGGATTTTCCAGGAGCAAGGGAGTCAGAGTTTATAGGTGATAGATGATAGAACTTTGGTGATAACAAAGGGTCCTTCTCATTTGGGAGTGAACTTCAGATTGACAACTGATCGTTTGAGATTTCTGGCCTTAAGTCATATCTTGTCACCTTTGAAGAAGGGAGAAAAGGATCATCAGTTTCTGAAGGACATGACTTGTCAGGCAAGTTCATGTGCAGTGAGGGCTTCATTTTGGCCAGCAGTGAGGGAATTTAAATGGGTCTCAATGGCAGGGATGTTTTAATCAGAGATCACTGAAGGGAGAGCACAAGGTTAGTATCCCATGAGATAGAAAGGGAATTGTCCAGTGACTGAGTGGATTCAGTGGTTATGAGTAAATTCAGCATGGGAAATGAGTTCTGCCCATGTGGAGGAATTGTTACCACAGAAGATGTGAAGATACATTTTAAACTCTTGATTGACTCGTTCAGTTTCATCATTGGTTTGAGGGTGATATGCAGTGGAGAGGGTGAGGGAGTAGTTTAACATGTGGCCAAGTTCTTTGGTGAAAGTTGAGGTGAATTGTGATCCACAATCAGAGATAATTTTGTCATAGAGGCTGAAGTGGAGGAATATTTTATGGAAGAAGAGAGAGGCAATCCCTTCAGCAGTGACAAATTTCTTGGTAGGGCAGAGAATCACCCCCTTAGTAAGACCATGGTTGACCATGACCAAGAGAGAGTCAAAGCTGGCAGTGAGGGGGAGATTGGTGATAAGATCACAGGAGATCTGTTGGAAGAGGCAGGAGCAGGTGAATCAGATAGGGGTGAGCAAGGCATTGATGGATGGGTATTGTACTTGTTCTGTTGGCAGGTAGCACAACTGTCAACATATTTGCAGACATATTGGGCTAGGCTGGCCACCAGAATTTGGCAGTGACAAGTTGACAGGTTTTAAGATATCCAGGATAGCTCACAGTTATGTGATCATGGCATTGCTATTTAAGGAGTAAAATGGTGGATGTGAGTGTACCACTAAACAATGACCTGTGATGTAATTGTACAGTGACCTACATATGATGTAATCTGGTGTGGGCAGGGTAGAAAATACTAGATCTGGACAGGTGGATCTGAGAAGAGAGATAAGGTCCATACAGAAGGAAAAATGAGGTGACAGTGATGACACTGTCAGAAGCCTAAATAGAGATGGTTGCATAACAATGGATCATAGAAGGAAATGCTCAGATTGAAAGAGTTAGATGTAGATGGAAAGGAATAGAACAAGTCCTTGTCAATCAGCTCATACTCATCTGAGAATAAAAATCTCATGCACTTCTCTGAGAGTCTCTCGCTGCAGGAGTCCACTAGCATAACTGTAACAGTTGCACCCTGAGTCTTCCAAGGTGCTCAAAGAGTACATGCTATTTAAGGGCGATAACAAGATCATCAAACAATGGAAGTTTGGGGCATTCTTGTAAATCAACAGGAAACCAGGCAACATCAAAGGTCAGTTATTATTCTGTGCAGTGAATGGCTCTCATCATCTGATTGATTGTCTATGCAGATTATGTCCTCCAAAAAGAACTAAATCTGGAAGTCACATACATGGACAAAATGGTGAAGTGGAAGATCATGGACAAGATGGATGTCCTCCATTCCAACATTTCATATATTTGTGATTCCACCCCATACTCCTCAATTTCAGGACAAAGGGCTATTCCTGCACTTTTCACCTTCTCAACTATCACACCATCATTTGAAAGAACTCCTGTGGGCCAAGTAAATTGTGATATCACAAGAAAACCATCATTGCAATGATTTCCAAATTCTACATATTGTATAAATATCATGTTGATCTCTTGTCTGCTCAGAGAAGCCTTGTGGGTTATATCTGATCTGTACTTGAATCTGTTATGTCCTTTGCCATCAAGGCTGGCAAAGGTCCACCTTCAAGCTCTTGCCATGACCTAATGATATTGAATTTGACTCTGTTGCCTTTTTCTCTGATCTTCTGAATTCACAATGTAAATGTAAATGAGACACACACTCTGGCAAAAGTCAAAAATCATGATTCAATCAAAAAAAATCATTCACACCATTCTATCCTGCCTGATCACATGGTCAATCAAGAATAACAATGAAGATGCTACCAATCCTTCTAAAGTGAAGATCCATGCTGCTCACCCTAAGGTTCAAATTCCTCTTCAGAAACTTGTGCAGATAATGTCTTTTCTGCTTCTGCTCTCACTGCTCTCACCTTATATTTTATTTTATTCCAGGCACTCATTTGCAGCAGGTATGAGCATCATGAAAATGACATTGATTTCAAGAAGGCCATGAAGGGTGACAATTCCCCAGAGGACAAGTTCACATTTGACTATCTTAGTGATCAACAATCGCATCATGACAAAGAAGAAGAAAAATTCATCATTACATCCATGTCATGTCTTTTCTCCACCATGAAGATCAAGGATATCATTGCTAAACTTGAACAGACACTACAAGAGGAACCAGGTGTGTCTCATTTGATATCTACCATGTCATACAATCAATGATTTACATATCTTGTCTATTCAGTTTGTCCATGTCCTGTGCCAAAATCCAACACCACTCCTGTAACACATTCATATATATATATGCAAGTGCCACTGTCCAACAATCTCATTGACACCATGTCTGATGACAATGTTCAGGCTTTACTGAGCCCCCCACCTAATGCCTTTGAGTCTTATACACAAAACAATGCTCGGAACATTGAAATGTCTGATCAAACAATTCTGACTCAAATCATCAATGAAGGTCAGTTAGTCTTTCTACTCTACAAGGAAATTTCACCCACTTTGAGCATTTGGCTCAATTTGTATAGCTTTAGTAAGCCTTTCAAAAGTTCAATTTATTTTCTTTTAAGAGAGTTATCTTATGAGTGGATATATAAATAAAATACATGTGTACATGTCAAATTTCCAAGGTTCTGAATACTTCTGATCAAACTACATTGAGTACTATGGTGTTTTCTTCATTGGAAAACAATACTTTGATATTTCTGGGATAAGTACAGCGAGAGAGAGCAACATACAATTGTCCATGAGAGAAAACAGGTGAGCTGAAATTCAGTCCAACATGCCTGACTGTTTGTCCTTGAGCTTTATTGATGGTCATAATATAGGCTGGATGCACAGGGAATTTCAATTGATGAAAAGGAATAGGAAAATCATCCAGACTGTTATAATCATATATTTCTATTCTTTCTTTCTCCCTTGCGCTGGTTCGAACTCTCAACCAGACACTTATGGTATTATATTCCCACACCAAGGTGGATGAGACTTGTCCTTGACTCATCTCTATTTTATCATGTGACTGCTTATCAAAGCAGTCTGGACTCTCATCATGTGCACATGGCACATGACACATCACATGCAAGAGCTAGACCCTTATCTCTTTATCTATGATCTCATATCTCATGCCCCATGTCTAGACTTGTTCTATGCTCGCCGACCAATGGCACATTATGCTCTTATCTCACCCTATGTTGTATGTCTCTCTTATCTCCATGGACTATACTATTTATGGTATTTACACAAACATGTACATACATCGTGCATAACTATATAAACCCCCAAGTCTCAGAGCTGCACCCCAGCTTTGAAGACTTGGAGAATTCCTCTTCTCATTTTACATTCCTCTATGAGTCGACGTGACCACTCATGTTCTTCTTTATTATGCTATGCTTTAGAGTGTTTCACTGACCACTATCCAAGGCCATTCTGGGAATAAACACCATATCTCCATCTCCATTCTCTTTCAACACATAACACTTCAAGACTCTAGTAGTGGACCTGAGTAGCCTCAATCTTGTGCCATTACAGATACTATGAAGAGGATCCAGATTTTTCAACAGCATGAGAGGTACTCCATTCTTGAGTTCTAGTTTGTGCATTGGAAATCCAAATGGGCTTAAGATATAAAGCACCTCAGGCTGGATATAGTCATACTCTCTATCAGTCACACTGTCAGTGCTGAGATAGATATTTTTACTGCAGGAGCAATAAAGTCCAGAATGGTAGCATTGATCTCATATACCTAGAGATTTCTAGGGGAGATAATGGTTCTGTCCAGGAAATACTGATCAGAATGCTGCTGATTGACAGTGAAGATATCAGAGTAGATGCAATTGATGAGAGAGGCCATGTTGTTACCAGATTTCATGTGCTGAGAAAGTTCTATGTCTCTATTGGTGATTCCTATATAGAGACGCTATTGTGCCCAATCATCAGACTCAGGATTCTGTCCAAGATGCATGTTCTGATGGAGATAGTGGATTGATATACTGACCCAAAGATTGGAATGGGTAAGAGTAGCTGAAACAATCTGTTCTCTTAAACCATGCTGAATGATAGGCAAGGTCTGTCTGAAGTTACCACTGAAAAGAATGGTAATTCCTCCAAAGGGCTGATCTCTGCTGAGTAGATCACAAAAAGTACAATCTACAGTTTCAATGATATGATGATACTGAGAGGCAGCTTTATCCCAAATGATCAAAGAGGTCTGCTGAAGAAGGTGATGATGAGAATCATCCTTTTTGATTTTGCAAGTGCTTTGCTCATGGCAAGAAATAGAAATCCTGAATCTGGAATGGGCAGTACAACCACCAGGTAGAAGAAGAGATTCAAGGCCAGTAGAGGCAACACATAAAACAATTTCATCTCTGGCATAAACAGCAGAAGTAATGAGCTTGGATAGATGAGTCTTGCCACATCCATCATCACTGTGAAGAAAGAAGGTAGACACTTGAGCTTGAGTAACACTGTCCATGACTACATGGTAAAGAGCAGTCTGCTGTGGATTCAAAGTAGCCAGTCCCCTTTGAACAAAATCTTATAGCTCCTCTCTATTATAAGCTTTTTAATCATTGATTATCTGGTTTCCCTCCTGATTGATCCAGTTTTCCTGTGGCAAAGGCATATTTGCATAGTCCTGCAAGCATTTTCCATGTTTTCTAAGATCCCGAGCAATGAGATAGAGACCATAGTCATATATTTGATCTTGAGTGGGATATGGGATATCATGGTGATAGGTAAGCTGGTAGTAAAGATCATCACAAAGACTCTGTTTTGTGGCTTCCCAGAGATGATAAGGATCCATAGGAGAGCAATGAATGAGGATGACAACAAACAGATGGCACAAATAAGAACCCATTTTAAAGTGAGCAGCCTCTTGAAGACATAATAGCCACTCTCTGTCATCTTAGAGAAGACCATGAGCACAACAGCATTGCCTCCTTGAAGGACACATGAAGATGACCATCAATAGTACAAAGATCTTCATATGAGGTAGCATCTAGAGAAAATCAAAGTATAAGTTGTGATTGACAAAGCTTTTAAACATGAGTAACCTTACCTTTGACCACAGTAAACATAGATGAAGATAGAAAGCCTCTCCAGCAGAAACAGGAATAAAGTACATGCAATCAATGACCTTGCTCTGTTGTCTAACCTTTCATATAGCTTCACTCTTATACCAGACAAACCTCTTTGGAAAGTCCTGATAGAGGTAGTTGTGGGCACTAGCAGCAATCAAGATAAGATCCTGGTTTGCCTTGGATCATCCAAGTAATTGAAGTATCTTTGACATTGTTAACCAGATTACCCAGCTGAGCATTAGCATGAAAGACCACATTTTGTCTGCAAGGAAGATGGACATGGAGACAATAGATAGCAGACCACTCCTTGTGCATGGGAAACTCAAAGATATTGTGGCAAGCCTGAGTAGAAGAGATGTATCTGGCATCAAAATAAGTCTTGATCTCATCATGATAACCCTGTGCTTCAACTGTAGCCCTGTCAGGACTCTTGTAGATATACTTGTGAATGTATTTGACAGCTTTGATAGAGCCACAGACCTCCAGATTGATATGGCAGTCAAATTCTACCAAGAGCTCTTTAGGATGAGATACAACAACTCTGTTGTTAAAGGTATTCTGCCTCTTTTGAACTGTTCTCCCATTGTCAGGGTGAGCATAATCAGGGTAGCCATCCTCCTTGATGACAGTTTGAGCAGAGAAAGCCTTGAGAAAGCACTTCTTACAAACATTATTCTCAAGACATCTCTGAGTAGAGCAAGGACCATGAAGCATGTGTCTGGAGACAGCAGTATGAAGCTGAGAATGGATATCAGGATCAGGGAGTTGAGCTGAGATGATGGCATCTATTTGCTGTATAGAATGGATCTTGTCTTGTTGCTCTAAAAAGATCAAGAGGTGCATATGAGAAAGACCTCACTTCTGATATTCAATGATATAAACCAATCCAGCCAGCTGACCATAGTAGCCATTTTCAATCTTCTTAAACTTGCTGTTTGCCATGGAAAACTCTACCAATCAGATTAGGTCTGTCCACAGTACTCTAATCTATTAATGATTAGAATTTTATTGTGGAGAAGAAAAAAAAGATATATATACCAGAAAGAAGATTCTGAGTGATTTCAGGCCAGCTACCATTTGCAGTCATGGTGAGGAAAAGATCAGGCTTCTTATACTCTCTACAAATGGCCAAAGAATTCTGGAGAAGTTGCTGCATTTGGCGAGTACTTGTCATATCCCAACCCTAATCCTCACCTCTGACTCTTCAGTTACATCTCCAGTCCTATCCTCATAAACTCCGGCACCTTCTCACACACCTCACCTCTTCAACCCTCCAGACATTGTCTCCTCTTCTCCGATTTATGTACTTACCTACTTACATTATCCCCTTGTTCTCCTTATGTCTTAGTCTTGCTTTGTACCTACCTCCAATCCTGTGCTCGCACAGCTCCGGCTATGTTTCCTTTCTGTACATAGCCTTTGTACTCCAGCCCTCAGTTTCTTTCCTCCTGTACATAGCCTCCGAACTTCATATATAACTTCTGTCATTTGTATCTTGTACTTTAGCTTGATATCAACTTAGACACACTCCTGCTTAATCCTGATCTTCCTTTTGTTCTTTCCTTCATCTCCTCCAAAATCCAGACTACTAGAAAGATTCAGTAAGGGCACAGCGCTCTGCTCTGAGTTGCTGAAGCCAAAGTCCTTTTCAACCAATAACTCTGGAGTTACTCAGAGTTATTCTGGACCTCCTGTCGACGGTCTTAACAGTACTACTCTTATAAGTAGAGGGAAGAAGGATACATCCAACCTGGTTCATGTTTTGAGCTGAATCCTAATTCAAACAGTCTCTCAGCCCTTGATAGAGATCAGCTCTCAGTGTTGTCTGATTGTTGGCAGCCCAAGTAAGGTTACACTGTTCAATAAAAGCCCAAGCATCACAGATCAATTGTTGAAAGAGTCTACCATTCTTGAAGAGATTGGGAGGCTCTATCTGTGGAGGATGTATATGGAGTCTATATGCATACCAGAGAAGTTGAGTAACTTTCTTTGAGTGATGTTGTTGACCATGAGCTCCCTGCAAAGGAATATCCAGATGCCAGCCTTCTTCTTCATGTGGAAAAAAGAGAATATAGTGAGGTGGAAGATAGGAGGGATGTAAGTTGCTGATATGATAAAGACCACCACCTCAAAGATGAAGAACAATGTCATAACCTGATTTAATATCCTCTGAGCCATGACCAGGTACAATGGCAGCTATTTCATCCACAGTAGGAAGATGGAGTCTCATTCTCACATTATTATGCTGCTTAGGTAGTTTGGCCTATATGAAATAAAATTATGAAATTGATTGATGGGGAGGAGAATAAATAAAAAGCTAACTTGTATAATGTCATGGGCCTGTTTATAAAGAGGAGCATAAGGATGGATATCTCTGAGGGTGGTATGCAAGTCTAAAAGAATGCCAGCATTCAAGAGAGGATTCCTTTGAGTACACCTATTAGTTGCTTTCTGTGGATCATAAATATAGAGCTGAGTATATGATGGCTGGAGATCATTAGGTGGTAGAAAATCATCCATGAGATGATGAAGAGAGCCATGAATCCTAAAGGATGAAGGCCCAGTGTCATGAATAGCCTGCACCAGTGATCAATTTGTACTCCTACAGAAGTGAAGGCCAAAGCATTGTTGCACTCTCTGATTTTCTTCTTGAAGTCCAAATGATTTTGAGGATCATTAAAGAGAACTTGAAGATTGTGTGGCCATTGCTGAATAGGAGGAAAAGTGACTTGACCTTGGAGACAGCATATGTCAAAGTGAGGATTTCTAACACCAGAGCTGGTGAGTTTCTCTGAGATGAAATGAAAAGCATGGCAATTAGGACATTGAATATTCATGGGACCAAGAGAATGGAGTTGTATGGGCTCAGTGTGGGATCTTCCACCAGGAGAAATATGAATAGGCAAAGGTATATTTGTTACGAATCCTAGTCACTGGGATCTATTATTTGCCCTAGGAGAGAGTCGAACTCTCAACCTACTCTTTATGGCAACATGTTCTCACACCAAGGAGAACAGGACTTGTCGCTTCAATCTCTAAAGTATCACGTGACCTGCTTACAAAGCAGTCTAGACTCGTACATCGTGGCACAACACATGTCAAGGGTAGAACCCTTTCATTTATCTAAACACGCGTTTCAGTGCAAGCACAAGGCGATGCACTTCTCTTCCTTCTTTATTAAAACTTCTTTAATTAGCTGCCACACCTCATGTGAGCAGCATGGTACGCTTCTATGTTTCATATGCTTCTCTTCCATTCTGCCACACCTCATGTTGGCCTCATGCTTATGCTTCCTTACTTCTCAGACCAATCATGTATTTTCTCCTTATCATGGGACGATGTCTCGTTATAGAAATAGACCACACATGTACATACATTAGAAAAGTATATAAACCCCCGGGTCGTCAAGGCTGGCTCCCCAGCTTTGATAACTTGGAGTTTTCCTCTTACCCAAGTATCTCCTCATAAGAAGGCCCAAGCGGTCTATTTCTATCATTCTCTTTATTGTTGTTTAGAGTCGTTTCAATATTGGGCTCATCAGGATCATCAGATTCAGAGGACTGGGAAGAAGATCTTCTCATAGGCCTTGAAGGAGATGGAAGATCAGAATTAGGATCAGCAACTTGCTATCTCTGTTGATCTTGCTCATAGTGCTCTGCTGAGTGTTGACTATACTCTTCTAGAGCCTGATATAGCAAAGCCTGAGAGAGCTGTTGAGCTTATTGGATCTCTCTTTCCTCTTGATTTTGATAATCCTGCTCTTGTTGAAGTAGCAATTTATGGTGCTCTTCTTGTAGCATTTGATGTTCCAACTCCTGTTGTTGTACCCTCTGTTGCTGCAGCTTCTGAAGCCTTTGATGATTTAACACCTGTTGTTATATCATCTGTTGCTGTAATTTATGCAGTCTTTGATGTTCTATCTCCTGCTGATGTAAAGCCTGTCATCTGGATCTCCAATATCCTTAGATGCTCTGCCTCTTGTTGATCCAAAATATGCTGTTGCATCTGTTGTATATTAAGAAGTCTTTGGTTCTCTTGTTCTTGTTGTTGCAACCTCATAGAATGAAAATATGCCTGTTCTTGCTGAGCCTGTTGAGTCTGATAATGTCTTTCCTCACTGAAATCAATAACATGTTGAAAACTTTGTAGAGAAGGCTGTATAGGATCAGCTTGAGCAGCAGGAGCAGATTGAACAGAGAATTGATTATGTCTTTGATTGCATCTTCTTTCATGAGTACACTCAAACCCTGTAAGAAAGTGAGCAGTATAGTCCACTCTATCACTCAATTGAAGAGGTGGTGGTTAGTAAATCTGAAATGGCTGAGGAGCAGGAGGTTGTTGGAATTGCAATGGCTGAGATGGTGATGATGGTGATGGATAGTTTGAAATGGAAGGCTGTGGATAATGATGGGATGGAGGAGAATTAGGCTTATGATGATCACATTAAGCCTGGCAAGCAGCACTTTGAGCACACTGAGAAGAAGTAGGAGGAGAAGACTTAATAAAATTCAAAAGTATAATCAACACTATTCAATAAAGCAAGTACAAAAGAATTCACATTTCAAAAAAGAACAGAGATATGAGATTCTAAAAGAAAGCCTCAAAGTATCTGTCAAAAAAAAAACTCAAGCCCAATGCCTGAAAACTCCAGAAATCAGCCAAAGGTAGTCTAAGATGCACAGAATTACCTTGCCTTACTCAGTGCTGAAAAGCTGCTAAGAAATGCAACCAAGGTAGAAATATGACAAAGCTGAAGGTGAAACACCTGAGACAAAGTGAAAAGAAATGACAAATAAAACACTTGTTAAATCTCCTATACCTAACACCTCTGCTCTGTTTTGCTATCAGATGTCTCAACCTAAACAGACCTTGACAACTGGCAAACACACAGAGTTAAATCTGTGAAGCCAGGTAGTAGAGACTTGATCAGGAATACTTCAAGTTGAGATGACAACTGCAAACTCAGTCAAAGTAGGGTCCCAGCATCTCTGTCTGAACTGTTGGTTTTCACTTTCCAGCCACTGAAAAATAAAGCAAAGATCAACTTCCTAATCTGAGATCTAACCTTATAAAATTTTTGAAAGACCTCCAATTCCCTGTATACATATATTTAATAATTGATAGTTAGATTATCAGCATCTACTTCTAAGAACTCACTTTTGATCTCAAACCAAACTCTTTAAGATATTATCTATATTTAATGATTGTCAGCCAAATTACCACTAAAACACTATAATGGTCAGACTAAGTTCAATGTGAAAACTTACCCTTGATATTAGATCTGACTTTGTGAGATCTATGATAGATTTTCAATCATCTTGGTTAGACTAACACTAATCTTAGAACTCACTTTTCAAGGATCTTTGACAGATATCTGAACACCTATATTTAATGATTGTCAGATTACTACTAAAAACACCATAGTGATCAAACTAAGTTTAATGTGAAAACTTACTTTTGATATTCAGGATTTGACTTTTTGAAATCTATGGTAGACTTTTAATCACTATGGTTAGACTAACACTAATTCTAGAACTTACTTTTCAAGTCAAGCAAGATCTTTATCTGATCATCAGTCAGAGCAATATCAGACATCTCTGAAAACTTACATGCAGATCTGTTTTTCAATTTTATATTTAATTTGACATTAAAGAACCACACTTACCAGAATTTGTCAAGATAAATCGGGCCAGAAAATTTAAGGATATGATCAAAGGGTGCAAGGGTATAGCCAGAGAGTACAACTGAAAGAGATCTCTTATCTATTTTCAATCAATTAGTTAAATTTAGCGAAATTTTAATGCTTATTTAACATCGAAGAGGTTAGACTCACTGGGTATTAGATTAACCAAGTATCCAAATGAGTTTCATAGCTGGGGAGAGTGGAAAACTGAAAATGTTATGCCCACAGGGATGAGGAAAGGCTACAAGCATGATTATGATTACATAATCAAAAAGTGAATGAACAGACAGTGGATTGCAGTGAAGTAAACCACATGGTTTTTTCATCTCAACAAAGGGCAAAATGTGGCATTTAGTGACTATGCAAAAATTAAGCTGAGGTACATGCCCTACCCAACCCAGCCATTGTGTTTTTTTTCACACTCCACCACTTGCTGTTAACTTTTCCATTTTTTATATTGATTCTCTTGTTCATTTGCTCTATTTCATACTAATAATCTACCATGATTCAACACATGTGTTAAATTGCAGCAATTTCATGCTGAACTACTCTGCTTTATTTCTCTTTCTCTCATTTATTTTTTTTGTTATTGTCTGTTTTATTGAATATTTTGCTGCGATTAAACACATGTGTTGAATTGCAGCAATTCTATGTTGAATCAATATACTCTGTTGCTCTTTCTCTCTTTTCTTTTCTTTATTTTTCCTTTGTCATCTATTCCATACTGATAATCTGCTGTGATTCAACACATGTGTCAAATTGTGGCACTTTCATCCTGTCATTCACACCTGTATATTGTGTCACTTACACTATTTCATCAATAGGTGATGTGTACGATGCAGCCCCAATTACAGAAAATATGTCATCATTCTTTCACATCTCTTGTCATTTTTAAAACTAACCATTTGTTTCCTTTTTAGGCAGTGTTATTGCATGGGTGCAGGCATTGAGAGTATGCTGTTTTTCTCATTTTTCTCTCTTTCTAATGCTGATTGACATGGCATGTTTCACAGAGATCACAAAGACTATCAGTGAACTTTGCCCTTATGCAAATCCTTCTGAACACCTCAGTATACCTCATCATCATATGTTTGCCATTTCCCACCTTTCCTCCTGCTTTGCTCTCAATCCATCATCCTCTTAGAATTTTCTCTAGCTTCTATCCTTGACTGTCCTTCTATCAGGTCTCTTCATTCCAGTCACCCTGTCTCTTCCTCTTTCAAAGGAAAAAAATCAAGTATACTCATCTCTCCCCTTTTCAAACCATGTCAGAAATGCAATTCCCCTGAACCCATCAACAGCAATGTCATATCCTGTAAGTACCTGATCATCACACTTCTTTCCTCTTTCATTTTCAACTCACTTTTTTCTTTCTCAATTCATCTCCATCTAAGCTTAATGCAAATCAAAGGTAAAGCATTGCTGTTACATTTCTGTCTCCTCCACTGGTGACAACACCGAGATGTTGGATGATGCCAATGATGATAGCATCACCCTTGATGGTGGAGTTCAGGCTAGGAATAATGCTACATCTACTTTCAATCAGCTGTGATTATATATATATATGTCATTGTATGTATAACATGTATGTTCTCATCCCAAACTTGTCATTGTCAAACATTTTTATTTCAATGTGTTATGTGTTTTCTCCCACCTTATATCTGAATTACTTTTACTTTTACTCTTTTTTGGCATCACTGCCTATAGTGTGGTGATATCTCCATAATTAATCCACTGCAGTTTAGTTGCCTGTTCTCTAAGACACTAACTTTATCAGATTCCAACTTGACACATTCCATTCAGCTTCCTTCTCCTTGCATACTCCTACCTCTAGGCCCTGGTCACCAAATTTGTCATATTTTCTGGTCTGTGAGTCCACACTAGCCTTGCCTGTACTATGCATTTATTACTCATATCTCATTTCATCTCATTTCATGTGTATTTCTCATTTCTTCTTTCTTCCTTGCTCACTCTACTATCTCCCCCTTTCAAACCATCTCATATACTATGCCTTATTCTTCCTTGTGCATATCTTTTAAGTCTTTATTTTTTCCTCCTTCTCTGACCTGTTACTTACTGTCTTTGTTTCATAGTAGCTCTAGTTCCACAAAACCTGGTCTTTCCAACTTCAACCTTGACCATGTCAGTTTGGACAATAAGGTTGACCCTTTGCTAGATCATGCTCTCATCAATGCTCCCTTTTACATTGCTCACATCCTGTTATGCTTGCACAATATCCAATCTCTCAGAGTGACCTCAAAGGTGACACTAAGTCCTATAGAAATCCAGGGAGAGTTTCAGTGGAACCTTCACACTGGAGTGAGACCAAATACTGCATATAATTGTGCAGATTTAGCTAAGGGTACATGGTCACCATAGATGGGTATGTAAGTGTTATAGTAACAGATGTGAAAGTAACACTAAGTAAGGCGACCACAGATGATGTAATATGGTACATGGCCTGGTGTCTCAGAATGAAATGGGATGGATGTACTAAACCTGAAAGAGAGTAGATCGGAGAAGTAAGGTTCAAGCAGAAGGGATAATGGAATGAGTTTCATTCTGATCAGAAGTCTAAATCAGAATGAGCACTTAGAAGGGGATCATAAAAGGAAATACTCCATTGAGGTGGATCAGATATAGATGAAAGGGAATAAAATGAATCATCATCAGATGGTTCATACTCTCCTAAGAATAGAACTCTCAGGCAGTCCTCAAGCAGTCCTTCATCACTGGGGTTTGTTAGGATACTTGTAACACATCCCAAACCACCTTAATTCTGAAGACCATTATTGTTACATATACGCAACGTCCGATCTCTCAGAGTGTCCTCGAAGGTGACACTAAGTCCTGTAGAAGTCCTGGTGGAGTCTCAGCAGAACTGTCACACTGGAGTGAGACTAGACACTGTGTATGATTGTGCAGATTTAGCTAGGGTACATGAGCTGCATAGAGCGGATATATATAATGTACAGTAGGAGATGCGAAAGTATAACTAAGCATCAGTCCTGTGGTGTAATACAATGGTCCATGGTATAAGCAGGTGTGGGGAGGAAAGGGAAATACTAGATCCGGATGGTGGATCGAAGGAGGGGATAAGGGTCCATGACGGAACAGGAATATGAAATAAGCAAAAATGAGATGAACTGTACCGATGCGGTCAGAAGCCTAAATAAGAAGTGTCATATAGGGATGGATCCGAAGAGGTAATACCAAAAAGGGAAGAGTCCAGAGCAGAAGGGAGGGAGTAGAACAACTCGTAGTACTTGGGGAATAGGATTCTAAGGCAATCATCAGGGAGTCCATAGTGACAAGTATCCATTAGGATACTTGTAACAATCTTTGGGCAATCCTCTGAGAGTCCATCACTATAGGCATCCATTAGGCTGCTTGTGACAGTCGACCCCAGCCTGAGTGAGTCATGACTCCAGTAGAGGGCAGGGGAGGGAGAGAGGGAAAAGGTAGTGCTCCGCAACATAGAGGGGAATCGAGGATAGGGGTTCAGCCAACAGAAAGAGTGAATCAGAGGACACTTGTAACAATTATCCTCAGGGACTTATAGATGATGCCATCATGCACAGCATCTATCCTGAAGATGACAAAAACTTTGAGCAACACTTCAGAAACTCCCTATCCAGCCCTTATAGCCTCTCACCTCAAGGACAATTTTCACAGTAGCAACCATTGCTCTGTGATCAAATTTCTTCACTCTTGCTCCCACCTTCACATCAACAATGACTTTCTTCTTCATGTTGAAGACAATAATGTCATCCCTTTTTACAGCAAATGCTCACTACATCAACTTCTGGGTGGCCACCTTGGTCTGGATACCCTTCTTCCTCCTTCCATCATTCTCAATAACCATACTTGGCATGTCAACATTATGTTCTCCAAGTTATTCAAACTCTGGTCAGACTCTGCAGTCTCTTTTCTCTTTTCTATAACAGGCCAAATAATCTACATTGGCTCTCATGATCAAGAAGAAATTTAAATTGCATTTATCCATAACACTCTCCTTGATCAACATGATGCTCCTCCAGATATTACATTTCTCACCACTTCTTCCACAACCTCTGCATTGACAACAAATCATGCTTACATTACAGTCATGTTCTTCGCCTACATTTAATCTCGACTTGATTTCCAAGATATATATTGCAATGATACATATCTGAATCCTATTTCAGCAGACTCTATTTCTTGTGTTACTGACATACTGTGCATATATGTAAATACATATATGTAGTCAATTTCCTCTTACCATCTTTATTAATTTTTTTAATTTTTCTTTCTTTATTAATAGAGAAAGACTTGATGAGAGAAATTGTGTTCTCCAGCTCACCCTTTCTGATGCTTGGAAGCTTCACACCAAAATCAGACTTCAATGGCAACATTGGGTCAATGCTGCCTTCAGATTCTGGAAAGCAGACTTATTTATTATGGATAACTTTCCTATCATGCACTATGGTCAAAACTAGCTAATCTTTACCACATCTTATGATCCCAACATCGTTTAACACAAGAAAAATACTTGGAATAATGATAGGGATCTGTGTCACATGTGTCTCATGGGCATTTCTATTGTATATCATCTCAAGTTTTTCTTTGCATCAAGAGTTTTTTTTAGTTTTAGTTTTAGTTTTCAAGAAGCTGAGGAGTGAAAAGTCATTAATGGCATTCAATTACATCATATCTATGATCAACTATATGATCTCCCCATTACAGATCCAACATGTTTTCTAGTCAATATACAGTTGTGGATATGCAAAGTAATCCAATCTTATTATGAGAGCAATTAAGTTTTTAGAACAGATCAATGGTGGATTTGGACTCAGACACCTAAAAGGAGGCTAAAACTGATTTTTCCAGATTTTTTCCTCAACATTTTAGTTGCATCAAAATTTTTGGCCAATTTTTGACACTCTTGGGATACAAAGTTGCAATTATTTTCAGGTTGCACCAAATTTTTGAGGTATAAAATCATTAACCTGAAGAATTTTGAAAAAGTACTTGTGCAATCCCTTCACAAATAATTCAGAGAGCATGAATACATATGTAGTTTCAGAGGGTTTTAGTTCTGATGTGATGCCATAAAAACTCATTGACTAAAATTGTTGACTTTGCATGTTCATGACTATACATCAATAAAAAGATGGTCATGAAATCCCAGTCTATGATTTGGAAGGATTTTGTGTTTACCATCAAGTACCAGAAGATAGAAGCAGATGCTCCAGTGCACTCATGAACTTTACAAAAGTAGATGACTTGTTTCCTCCTAATGAGGAAGGCAAGGCTATGCATCACACCTATTCTCTTGGTTTCACTAAACACTTTGGCAATGTACAAGCAAACAGGATCATTGTTACAAGTATCCTAACAGACGCTTGCTACGACAGGCTCCCTGATGACTGCCTCAGAATTCTCTTCCCTGAGGACTACGAGTCACTAAACGACAAGTCATTCTACTTCCTCCCTTCCATTCTGGACTCGTCCCTATATGACACTTCCTATTTAGACTTCTGACTACATCAGTACAGTCCATCTCATTTTGCTTATTTCATATTCCCGTTCTGTCATGGACTCTTATTTCCTCCTTCGATCCACTGCCCAGATCCAGTATTTCTCTATCCTCCCCGCATCTGCTTATACCATGGGCCATTGTATTACACCATTAGGACTGATGCTTAGTTATACTTTCACATCTCCTACTGTACATTATATATACTCACCCTATGCAACTCATGTATCTCAGCTAAATCTGCACAATCATATGCAGTGTCTAGTCTCACTCCAGCATGATGGTTCCACTGAGACTCCACCAGGACTTCTACAGGACTTAGTATTGCCTTCGAGGACACTCTGAAAGATCAGACGTTGCATACACATAACAATCATGCTTTTATTCAAAAGCACACTACAACATATCAACACAGTTCTTATGTTTGCTGTCGATGGAGATGAACAATATGAGTATCTATTTGATGACAACTTTCATCATGATGTGCCCATCATCACTGGGACTCAATGTCAAATATACAATGTCATATCTCATTGAGTTTGAGATCAAGCTTGCTTCCACTATATACAACTTGGTCTTGCTACCTCAGTTCTTGCTTCATCACACAAGCTGCAAAAAGATGCTTCAAGCAATGCAAGTGACATTGTCTTGCAGGTCTTCCTCACCAATGATATAAGAACATAGTCAGAGGTTCCAATTAGTCACAAGCCTTAAGGCTTGAGCAAACCTTTATCATCAAAGTACATAGAATATGACCAGAGCCCAAGAATGGAAGGTATGTACATAGTATTCATTGAGACTCTCTTGATTACAATGTTTTGCTAACATCTTTCTTTTTTCAGAACATTATATGCCAAAGTCATTGTGAAGATATGTTGTCATCTTGCGCATCTCTTTGTCATATATCTGATCAAGAAATGTCTCCAACCATTCAAACCTGAGGTAACATATTTTGTTAGTATATAGGCTTAGTTGATGCTCAACTGGTGGCTCAGTGACAGGTCATTCCAAATCTGTTGAACTGGACAACATATTCAATCACATTGTTGATCAAACTTGTCTAGAAACAGCATCTGCCAGATTTGCATGTAGGCAAACAAGTGAATTCTTATTATATTGAATTTATGTTGATGCTGGAGCATACTCTTAATTATGCTCATACTGGTTCAGGGAAAGTATTGTTAAGAAAGTTTATGCTTCCATTGTTTCTTTCTTTAGATATTTTATATGATGGCACTTCTTGTTTGAACAACAGGTTCATTTCTTTCATGCAGCTCATGTCAAACGACTTGGACATCATGACATCCATATGGTTTCATTCACCATTGGACAAGTGACCATTCATGGAATCCAAATGATTGCAAGAACTTACATATAGAAAGTCACACATGCAGGCAAGTCCATTTCTTTGTCATGCATTGTGCTATATATATATGCAAATCTGCCATAATTCAACATGAGTGTTGAATTGCAGTGATTTGTACATGTGTATTCTTCAATGGGTTTAGTAGGGCCTAAAGCTGACCTGAAATCTACTATCACAGCAATCTGAAGCTTGGTTTATCATTGTTGACACCATAGAGCACTCATCCTCAGGTGTCACAATAAACCATCTGGATCCTAGGTGTTACAGTCATGCTAGTGGACTCCTGCAGTGAGGGACTTTCAGAGGAGTGCATGAGATTCTTATTCTCAGACAAGTACAAGCTGACAGACAAGAACTTGTTCTATTCCTTTCCTTCCACATCCAACCTTTCTGAGTTGAGTATTTCCTTCTATGATTTATTATTACACAATCATCTCTATTTAGGCTTCTGACAGTGTCATCACTGCCATCTCATTTCCCTTTCTGTATGGACCTTATCTTCCTCCTCAAATCTACCTGTCTCTAGTATTTCCTACTCCACCCACATTAGATTACACCACAGGTCATTGCTTAGTGGTACTTTTGCATCAGCTACTATACTCCTTAAATATCTGCCTTCTGTGGCCTGTGTTCCTTAGCTAAATCTGTGCAATACTATACAGTGTTTGATCCCACTCCAGCATGATGATTTCACTGATACTTCCCTTGGATTTCTATAGGACTTAGTGTCGCCTTTGAGGACACTCTGAGAGATCAGATATTGCACATGCATAACACTAGGACCTACTTCAGGGATCTCATTGCTCATGTCTTTCAAGTTGTGATCAACATATACATCGAGAACATGAAGATGGTTGTGGCAAATGCTGTGGAGGCTGAGCTTCAGCCATTGTCCAACAGTCATGATTATGCAGAGATACATGCAGGGATATCATGTCTGATTGCACTCAAGTCCTGACTCAAATCAAAAAATTCACTATCTTACAAAAAAGAGGATTTTCCACATCTTCTTGTGGTGCTTTTCCCTACAAGAAATAACAACAATGTCAATGAAGGGGACAACAGTGGTATTTTTTTTTCCACGTTAATTGTCTGCTGGGATCTTTGCCCCATGGTTTACATGCTGTTTTGTAGCTAGTACTCATGTCATGTCTACTGAGATTTATGTTTTACATATGTCATCTGCTCATGAGGGCTTATGAGATGGATGTACTGCACTCTGTGGGTTCTTTGTGATCTGCTTGTGTCTTTCTCCATGTGAGTTGGGTCTAGCTGAGACTATCACCCTTAGCCTTGTCCTGTGTGTGATCTATTGAGGAGCTTAGGCTTTGCAGCTTTCATTGGGGAGAGATTACCCTGTGAGCTCCTGAATCAACTTGTGGAGTTAATGTATTTGAGTGTTTCCAGTAGGCATTTGTCATCGCTGAATAGAGAGGACATGTTGGTAGCCTGCTGGCCAATTGCTTTTCTGAGTACTTGGCATGGTGTGTGGTATGATATGCATGTCATAAAGAAATGGAGTACTGTTTCCACATGCCTGTTGCAGCCTGGACAGAGTGGAAATTCAGCTTTGCATATATGGTGTAAATGCTGGTTGATTGGCACATGGCCTGTATATAGCTGGAATATTATGAACATGTGCCACTTCAGGTATAATTTTGTAAGTTTGAGGAAATTCTTGAATGGTGTCAATGGATTGATTTGGTGTATGATTCCACACCAAGGGGATTTAGTGAATGCCTGAATGTTTTGGATTTTGATCTCTGCATAGATCTTTTGTTTTGTTGCTGCTTTACTAATGGGAAGCTCCTTTAAGTTTCCTGCCCTGGTTTTGAGGGAGCTGGGAAGGTTGCATGCAGGGCTGGTTATGTCCTCCACTGCCCTCTTGACTTCCTTGTCTACCTGCTCATTTTCTGATATCTCCATGTATTCTGGTGTCCAGTGTATGGTGATGATTTGTAGGCCATGTAGCTCTAAGATCTGTGCTAAGTCCTTGAGGAATAGATCTATGAGATAGTGGCTTGAATTTGACCTGATGGATGATGAGGCAAGTATTGCTGCTTTGTTGTCTACAGCTATGGTTGCCAACTGCATGTTGTGGGTCCTTCTTATGAGATCTACTGCTAAGATCAAACCTATAAGCTCACCTTCATAGACAGTGTGCATCTCATGCCTCAAATAGTATTGAGTTTTCCTCACTGCTTTGCCATTCCATCTCAGTACCACAGCACCTCCTATCCTTTGTTGTGGCCTGACCCATCTGAGTATACCATCATCCATGAATGCCTCTTGAGTGGCATCATATTGTATAGTGTCCTTTCCATTTCATGATATGTTGACTATGACTGGAGGTGTTCACTTTGAACTATGGCAGACTGGGTGTATGGTCTCCATTTGGTGGGGGTTGATCTTGAATTCTGCTTGTAGAAGATAGGCTGGAGATGGGTGTTTTTTGCAGCCTCAATAGGCAGCTTGTAGTACTTTAGTTACTGAGTTGTCCAGGCTTGGCAGTGCATACGGCAGCTCAGGTGTTGTGTATAAGTAGATGTATTGGAAGTAGATCGCTGTGTTCAATTAGTTAGTCTATGGCCAATGTGCACATACCTCCTGTGATCAGTAAAGCTGCCATTCTCTGCACCATTTCCAATCAGCAGGCAACTTCTCTTGCTCCCTACCTATTGGCCTTTTTCCCCTTTCTCTTGTGTGCCAGGGCCAGTCCCCATATCTCCACTGTGTAAAGCATCTTTGAAACTGTTACTCCCTTATACAACTTCTTCATCATATGTTCTTGTACTCTCTTTGTTGTTCTCGACATGTGGCCACATGCAAGTACATATTTCATTTTTTTTGCTATCATGTATGCTATATGTTCTCTGAATTTTAGTTTCTGGTCAAGATACACTCCTAAGAACTTATGTGATGTCGACGGTTGAATGATATGACCTGCAATCATGATGAGTGGTTAATGTACAGATTGCTGGCAGTTTATTTCCTGGTTGTGGTAGCATCATCTAGAAATGCATATCAATGTGGTTTTTTCTATTTTGAATGGACAGAAGTGTGATACTCCCCAATTTAGTGCTTCTTCTTCATTTTTCATCAAATATTTTACTTTTTTATTGGCTTCTTTGTATGTGGCTCCTCATACTGCATTTGCAGTATTGTCTATAAAGTCAAGTATGAGCCAATTGGGGGTGTTGGTGGCCACTCTGATGAGTCTGAAATTGTATATGATAAATGCTAAGGGTAAGAGTGGGCAGCCCTGATCTAGCCCCATTGGTATGAGGAATTGTTCAGATTTAGAGTTGTTGAAGCTTATGACTGTTCTGCATCCCAGAAGTCTGTACTCATATCATTTGATGTATCTTTGTGGGAGTCCAATTTTTTGCATTTTGTGGAGGAGTAATGGTATTACTACACTGGGGAAAGCAGCATGTATGTCCAGTAGTAGGACTGAAATGAACTTATCTTTTGGGTATGCCCACACATCCTGGCAGAACTTCATGAGTGTAAGGAGTGAGTCCATCATTGATCTTCTCAGTCTGCTGCCAAAGTGGGTTGGTGGTAGTAGGCTGTGCTTTTCTGTGATAAATAGTAGGTCATTGGCAATGCAAGAGGATAGCACTTTTGCTATCATATTGAGGAGGGTAATTGGGTGATAGCACACTTTGGGGGCCATGTAGTCTGGTCACCCAGGTTTGTGTAGCACCACCATCAAGGAGACTTTCCATGTCTCTGGGTAGTAGTCCAGCTCAAAGGTGGCATGGAACAGGGGACCTAGATATAGGATGAGAGTTTGTATATTGTTTTTGAGCATGCAGTTGCTGATGCCATTTATACTCAAGGCTTTGTATGATGATAGTTTTTGCAGGGCTCTGAGTGTTACACTTTCCCAGGTGATGGACAAGTGAAGCCTCAAGTGCTCAGAGGACTGACTGCTGCTATTCAGCTAGCAGGGCAAATATCCTGCAGAGAGACTCTCTGAGGAAGTCAAGGAGTCAACAGATGGGAATGCAGATGGAGACCAGAGATAATGGGAATGGCTCAGAAGCAAAGGTTCAAAGGCTGTGATCTAAGATTGAGGTGATCTGAGCTAGAGTTATATGAATGACTAAGCAAAGACTATATAGAAAAGGCCAGATTAAGGGCCAGTATGAAAGAAGGTGTAGTTAGCAATGGAATATAATGGAATTACCAAGAAGGGCTAGCTACAGCAAATGGCACAGAGAGCACAATACTGTGCATGAGTCAGAAATAAGGTCAGGTAAGTTATGAGTGAGTCACACTAGGTCTAGGGGAGCATTTTCAATAAGAGTCAGGTGGCAAAGAGGAAATGTGTGATGAAGGTCATATGTCAAGGGATCACATGACAATGGTCTAGAGTGAAGGATTATGTGCCAATGGGTCACATGAGTCAGAGCATCAAGAAAATAGAGAGATAAAGAAAAATCTGAGGTGAGAGTCAAACTGCTGGCTTGGGGAAGTGCAGAGTCAAACAAGGTCAGAAAACCCTATCAAAGGGAATCCAAGGTGAAGGATAGGCATCAAGGTAGATGTCCTAAGTCTAGAAGAGAGGCCATGCAACAACATGGGCAAGTGAAGGTAGAGTGTTAAGAGAAAGTCAAGGTCTGGAGTAAAGACCAGACAAGGGTGGGCATCCAGAAAGGGCATCAGAGGGGATGATGCATTGAGGGTGAGGATCAGGAGAGGACAAAGTATCCAAGGATGAGGTATTAAGAGTGTTGACCAGGAGAGGATGAGAATTGGGAGTTGCCAGAGAGAGGTATCAATGATGAGGATCAGAGAGGGGTGATGATGTTAAGACTGTGACAAGAGGTCCGGAATAACTTCAAGTAACTCCGGAGTTATTGGTTGAAAAGGACTTTGGCTTCAGCAACTCAGAGCAGAGCACTGCATCCTTACTGAATCTTTCTAGTAGTCTGGATTTCGGAGGAAGTGAAGGAAAGGACAAAGAGGAGATCAGGATTGAGCAGGGGGTGTCTAAGTCAATAACAAGCTAAAGTACAAGATACAAACGACAGGAGTTATATATAGAGTTCGGAGGCTATGTATGGGAGGAAAGAAACTGAGGGCTGGAGTACAAAGGCTATGTACAGGAGAGAAACTGAGCTGGAGCTGTGTGAGCACAGGATCGGAGATAGGTACAATGCAAGACTAAGACATAAGGAGAATAAGGGGGTAATATAAGTAGGTAAGTACATAAATCAGAGAAGGGGAAACAAAGTTTGGAGGGTCGGAGAGGCGAGGTGTGCGAGAGGGCGCCAGAGTTTGTGAGGGATGGGTCAGAGATGGAACTGGAGATGTGGAGGTGAGGGTTAGGATCAGGGATATGACAGATGATCAGATAATGAGGCTAAGGATTAGGTGAGGATGACTGATGAGGTTTAGAAAAAGATAGGGGATTACAGGCAAGTCATAACACTGAGAATCTGGCTATTGGTGATGTCTGTGAACTCGCAGACTAGGGAGAAGGTATCTCTTCACCTTGAACAGCAGCAGCATGGCTGGAGCCTGCTGGAAAAAGGTGCTATATAAGATTTGGCTTTTTTCCTTATTGGGTTGTGTTACACTTGTTCAAAGATGAGCCTAGACTGCAAAGAGGTTTGAAGACTTGCTGACACTATTCAGCTGTCAGGACAGAGAGTCATCACAGGGATGTCCTGGACAAAGTCAAAGGAGTCATTTAAGGGAGGCAATGACAAAGAATTTGAAGGAGTGTTCACTCAAGAGTAGAACAAGGACTCAAGGACCTGAGAGCAATTGATGTAGAGGTTAGATTGCAGAGGTCTAACTTAGGGTACATCGAGGGTATCATATGGTTTATATAGCAAGTCAAAGAACAATGAAGCAGAGAGCGAAACAAAGATGACTCAACAATAGAATGTAATAGAATTGTAAAGAATGCTGAGTCACTATGAAGAATGAGTAATGCACAGTAATGTGACTTGGTAATACAACTGTGCATGAGTCACACTAAATAGATAAGTGATGAGAAAAAGGAGATAGAAAAGAAAGAGCCCAAGCAGGACTCAAATGGCAAAGACTAGGTCTATTGGAAGAAAAAAAAGGAAAAAGTGTACAAGTATAGCATAGCATCTGTGTAATTGTAATAGGTTGTGTCTTTTGTGGGGCAGTGTGGGGATTGGTCTTAAGATTGGGGATGCAGGTGATTATCTAGTCTGATGGTTTGCTAACCAAGTATTTGTGTATGTCCCATACATTGGTTGCATTAATCTCCTCTAAGTACGTGAGCCAGTGGTCTTCCTTCACTTGTTGGATGTGTTTTGCAAGTGATGTGCTGGCTCTCTTAGCTTCCTTATGAATAGGATGGGTTTGTTGTTGTCTTTTTTTGTATGATTTCATATGTAGTTTCACTGTCTGTTCGCTTTCTGTGGTTAGTTCCAGGTTCCACCATCTTTTGGTGAAGGAACTTAGCTGTATGACTGGGACTATTGCTTTGATCATTTACTTGGTCTAGGGGTTGGATGGAGTTGAGGTGCATCTGTAGGTCTTCCCATAATTCCTTTCATTCTGTTTTTCTGTAGTTGCACCTGGGGGTGAAGTTGATCAGTTCTGGGGTAAGATTCAATTCAGACATTACCAGAAAGTGGTCCATGCCTGTGGATCTCCATTCCAGAGTAACATTGCACTTGGTGAACATTTCAGATATATCTGTCATGCTGAAGACATTATCTGGTCTTGTGTGGTTCTTTGTGAATGAGGCTTCTAGGGTGGGGATGTGTTCTGGAAGCAATTGTTGTAGGGAGTATGCTGTGAGGATGTCAATGAGTGGCTGAGCCACCTTGATTAAGTCTGTGGTGAGGAGGTGGGTGTTGCATGGGTCTTTCCATAGGGGGTGGTGTTGGTTAAAGTCTCTGAACATGAAGATTCTACTGGTGTTTGTGCTATGCAGATGGAGTTCTTCCATTGAGAGGTGGTCTTCCAGGAAAGCAAGAGTCTTGTTGTGGGTACCATCATTGTAGACATTGTAGATTCAGCACTTTCCAAACTGACCCCAGAGCTCTATCACTGTTACATCTGAGTTGTCCAACAGGATAGTCCTCCAGTTGTCTTTGGATAGTATTTTATTGACCAGTATCACTGAGTGCATGCATTTTTTGGTGGTGTAATGGCATGTGGGGTAGACGACTGTCCAGTGAGGGTTTGAAGTTTTCTGTGGTAAGGTTAACTATGTTGATGTGAGGTTCCTGTAGCACTGTGATTTTGAATAGGCTGGGGTTGAGTCTGCTGAGTAGGTGTGTTGGGTGGTGCTGGATTTGTTAAGGTTCTGTTGCCAAATATAAAGTATGCTATTTTTTGAGGGGGTGGTGGTTGGTGTGTTCATCATTGGTACAGTATGTATCTGGAAATGCCCTATCTTCGTTATTCATCACTGCACTACTGTGGCTGCATTCCTGAAAGGACAACAACAGGTGGCATTCTATTTCCCTTTCTTGTTCCTCCATGAATGATGAGATCTGTGAAAACTCATCTAGTATTGATTGGCATGTTGACTGGCATGATCTGTTCTTAGGAGAAAGGGCTATGGCTTTGGATGGGATGGACTGCATTTGTAAGTCCTTGTGATTCTCATCCATAGCATGATGGCTCACCCTTGCTCATCCTCATCCTGGAAGGCCAGCAGCAGAAGCTCATTTTGATCCAGGCTGTCCTGCATGTCCTCTGTTTCTTCTCTCTCCATTAATGAAGAAAATGTGAAATCTAACCTGTTATTCATTCCATTTGAGTCGTTCACAGTTTGTTACAAGTCATGTTTATTCATAATTGTACATAGAGTGGAAAAAAAAGCTAATGTGATTGTATATACACAGGGAAAAGAAAAAAACTAATGCAATTGTACATCAACAGAGAAAAAAAAAAGCATTCATCAAGTGTAGGTTGTATGGCTGGTAAATAAAGTGAGGAGGTGTGCCAATAGCAGGTAAGAATGCTAGAAAATGCATAGGTCATCAGGGCTGAGCAACTTCAACACATCTTTGAAGTCTTGATCTCCCTCATTCACTCAGGATGACCTCCATCTGCAGGTGCAGTAGCAACAGAAATCATCTGAGAACACACAGACTGTTACACTTGCCCAGAGAATGGGTAAGTGAGGCCTCAAGTGCCCAGAGGACTGACTGCCACTATTCAACTAGCAGGGCAAAGATCCTACAGAGAGACTCGCTGAGGAAGACAAAGGGTCAACAGAGGTGATTGTCAATAGAGATCAGGTTTAATGGAGATGGCTCAGGAGCAAAGATTTAAAGGCTAGGCCTAAAATTGAGGAGGTCTAAGCTAGAGTTACATGAATGACTAAGTGAAGACTATATAGGGAGGCCAGGTTAAGAGCTGATATAAAATAATGTGTAGTCAGCAATGAAATGTGGTGAAACCACCAAGAAGGGCTGACTACAGCCAATGGCAAAGAGAGCACAATACTGCACATGAGTTAGAGATAAGAGCAGGTGAGTCACACTGAATCTAGGGGAGCATCAACGATAAGAGTCAGGTGACAAGGGGTGAAGAACATGTGAGACAAGGATCATGTGTCAAGAAATCACATGACAAGGGTCTAGAGTGAAGGATTATGTGCCAATGGGCCACATGAGTCTGAGTGTCAAAGAATAGAGAGAGAAAAGGAAAGTCCTATATGAGGATTGAACTACTGGCTTGGAGAAGCACATAGTCAAGTCAAGGATAGGAAACCCTATCAAAGGAAATCCAAGGCGAAAGATAGGCATCATGGAAGATGTCCTAGATATAGAGGAAAGGCCATGTAATGACATGGGCAAGCAGAGGTAGAGCATCAAGAGAGGGTCAGGGTCAAGGATAATGACTAGGCAAAGGCAAGCATCCAGGGTTGGCATCAGAAGGATGAGGCATCAGATGAGACAAAGCATCAAGGGTAGGGATCAAAGGAGAATGAGGTATCCATGGTAAGGATCAGGTGAGGATCAAGATCAGATAATGATGAGGAATTAGGCAAAGATAGTCAAGGTTTAGAGGAAAAAGATAGGGGGCTAGAGGCAAGTCATAATACAGACCATCATGATGGCTGGGCCAGTGCTGCAATTTCTCCTGCAGGATCAGAATTGCATTCCCCAAGGATTGAAGGGTAGTGCATGCATTCTGACTTCATTCAGCTGGTGTATCTGCTGGCAGATCACACTCCTTGAATGTGATGATGAGAGAGGAGGATTCGAGCATAACAGAGCAAGCTTTGATTGCATTCATGAATATCACTCAAATATGTAGTTGATGTTCATGTGTTTTCGCTCTTCAAGATGATATAATCAATCACAAGTGTGTGTATCATGCTTGAGATGAAAGTTCTTGCATGAGCTGGAAAAACTGAATGTGTTCTGAATGCAATAAATAAATTGAAAAATCCCCTTGAAAAATGCACTTTCTAGTCAGTAAAATATTCCAGAATGGGCCACTGAAAACTCATCCTTTGACCAGGCCAATCACCTCCTTCAATCATGCAGAGAACTTGATCATCACACTGCCAGTAAGGACAAACAGGCCTTGCTAGCTCCCACATGACAATATACCCTTCTTGAACTGAGCCTGAGCACCTGCTCTGCATGCCTTGGCATTTGCCTTCATCATCACCACCCTCATGTCACCTCTGAGAAACGTGTTTACAACCCCAGGAAGCATGCTGAATGCCTGAGAATTCTTTGAATCCCCATAAAATACAGCCCCAGTGGCCAGGTTGCACTGGCTCTGCAATACCACTATTGTGTTGGCAGACTAGCCATCATTGCTCAACCATTGGATAAATTGGACTGCTGGTGTTACAATTACACAGATGCTCTGTTTACATGTATGCTTTTCTTCCTTTCTTTTTCAATGGACTAAGCCCTCACTGTTCAAGTCTCACTTGGACTCCTTTCTTTTCCTTATTCTTTTCTCTTCACTTACTTATTTAGTGTGACTCATCTGCACTTGTATTACCAAGTCGCATTACTGTGCATTACTCATCTTCATAGTGACTCAGCCTTCTTCATGATTTCATCGTATTCCTTTGCTAATTCACCTTCATTCTATTCTTCACTTTATTGTTCTCTCAACTTGTATATAAACCATATGATACCCTCAATGTACCCTTCCATAATCTAACCCTTACATTAATTGTTCTTCAGTCACTGAGTCCTTGTTCTACTTTTGAGTGAATGCTCCTTCAAATCCCTTTATCATCACAATCATTGCAACACCCTTCGAATCATCTAGAACAACCCTACAACGACTCTTTGTCCTGATAGCTGAATAGTGTCAATAAGCCCTTGAACCTCTTTGCAGTCTATGCTAGTCTCCGGACAAGTGAAACAGCTGGAGCAAGGGCTAACATTGCTGTCTTGTTCCTCCCAACTGCCAACTCCACCTCTGCTGAAAAAAACTATTTACTTTTCAATTTCTTTGAGTAGCTCTATTATAAGGTGAATCAACTTATATTCTGTCATTGTATGGCGTATTCATGTTTCAGCTCAAATTGAACGAATATTCACAAGTATGAGTATGAATCAACCACATTTGCCAGCACAGCATTGATGAGCACAAGTGGCCATATCACTTTTGAGTGCTTGCAGCCGCTTCCCAAAAGTGTGTACTAAAATAAAATAAGAATGAGAATGAGAATGAGAGTGTCACAATGAATAGAAAAAAAGTAAAGACTTACTCCAATTTTTGTGCAGTGAGGGCACTTGAAGTTAGCCACTTCTTCTGCCAAGATATAGATGCATCCGCCTGCTTGCTCCTTACAGATTGCTGCTGAGCATGTGATACATCTTATCAAGATGCTGGCTTGGCAGCCATAGAGGCTGCAGTACTCCAGGTCGAGCTCTATAGAACCCTGGATTAGAGACAATGTCCCTAGGTCACTCACCAGCCATCAGTGAATCATTTTCAGGTGTAATTTCTGAACCACACTCACCAGCCTCTACATCCATGTCTATATCTGCCACTGTCTGGACATCTTCCACAGGGTGTCTGAGGGTGCTTGAGGGCACCAACTTGCTTAGTTCCAAATGATTGCCATTGATAAGGAGTTTTCTTGGTGTCATAATGAATTCTTGATGAAGGAAAACAACAAGTTCAGACAAAATCTCACTTTAAAAAACCACAGCATGTGCTGTGTGTTATGGAACCTAACTGATCCACACCACTTTCCAAACCTGGATGAACTTGATTAACAATAGATGAAATGTTGTACTTACAGTACATTTATCTATTCTTAGTACTTGTCTGGAAGAAAGAAAAAGAAAAAGAAAAAGAAACTATTCTATGAGTCTTCATGTTTGTTTGTCTTCTCTTTTGGTGCCAGCTCATGATGGTGATATGTGTGAGTCTTATAAGTGGACCATGCATTGTGGACTGTGACATCTTGGTTCATTGTTTGAACTCATTGAAATTTCATTGTTACCAGTGCTGTGGCAGAACAAAAATGGGTTAATTTAACTGGCTACCATCATATAGTAAAAACTTTGTATTGTTGAACTATAAATTACATTTAAAGTCATCTGGCTTTGCTCAATCTTACAAAAGTGTCTTTAAGATCCAAAGTCTCAGAGTAATGATGCCAGAACACATCAGGCACTGTACTACTCAACTTGAAGACCTTTCCTTTCAGGTCTGTCAACCTTAACCTGACCAACTTCCAATGGCACCTTCTGCACACCATCATGACCTTTCCTTCAGAGTCTCTGATGTTGAAGTTGAATTTGTTCAGCCTACAGCCCTTTGTGCTATAGGATATAAACTCTACCCCCCACACTCTGAGTGGTGGTTGGTGAGGCCCAATTTGCCTGCACTCAACACCCTTCCCCTGCTTCCTGAAAATCATGATAATCACCATGTTTGACTCCAATAGCTTCAGATTCTTTCTGGCAGCATGTGATATGGCCTCCCATAAGCCTCTGGTCTTATCCAATCATCATGATGACATCACTGATGATGTATTTGATTTGTTGTGTGATCATTGCAGTACCTTTAAACCCAAGCATGAAGTTGAATACATTCCTGTGGTCATATTTTAGTTTCCAGAACAATAAAATAAAAAGTCCTAGTAACTTATGATTCCATGAGCCACTTCAGGTCATCAAACACTTTGTTAACTTGCACCATTGGCCTGCAGCTTGTCAGGAAAAGTGTTACGATTCGCTTATACCCCTACTCTTTTCCCTTCGCCCTTACTCTAGTTTCCCTACAGACATTGCTCTCGCTGTTCGAGTCCCGCTTGAGCCACTTATTATTCCCCCTTTTTCCCTTATCATCGCTTACCTATTTAGCATGACTCATCCGCAGTATCCGCAGTTGTATCACCACCATTATCTCTGACTCGTTCCCTTTCTTCGCGATTCCATCGCATTCTATAGTCGAGTCATCCCTTTTACGCTCCGCTTCATTCTCTCTTGACTCGCCTATATAAACCCCTCGATACCCTTGATGTATTCCCCAAGTTAGACCTACCTGAATCTACCTTGATCATCGACTCCTCTCGGGCCCCCTTGTCCCTGCCTTGCTACCAAGTAGGCACTCCCCTCGTCCCCCTCGTCGTCACTCCCCCATAGCGACTCCTTCGTCCCTGTGTCACAACATACGTTGACCAGGTCAACAGCTCACGACATACCGTTGAGGCTGAGGATAGTGGATCGCCCGTCTATCAACCCTTGCCACATCAGCTGAATAGCGACGTTAACGTCCCCTCGCCCCCTCGTCACTTGGGTCTACGCCTGAGCATAACAATCTCCTTTCCAAATCCCTCGAGTTGAACCAATCACCCCTATCTTTCCCATTACACTTCCAGATGACCAGGACTTGCTCCTGTAGGCCAGATTGATGCTATTCACTGGTATCACTTACACCATAGGCCATTTTATTACACCATATGCTGATGCTTAGTTATACCTTCACATTAGCTATTGCACACCTTATATACCCACCCTATGCAGCCTATGTACCCCAGCTAAATCTGTGCAATTATACACAGTCTCACTCCAACATGAAGATTTCACTGAGACTCTACCCAGATTTCTATAGGACTTAGCACCACCTTTGAGGACACTCTGAGAGATCAGATGTTGTGCAAGTGTAACAGTTGCAGACTCATCTTTATTTGGTATTTCCTTTCCTGACTTGTCACTTTATAACATTTCCTATTTAGACTTCTAACCATATCAGTATGGTTCATTCATCTCACTTATTTCATATTTTTCTTCCATTATGGACCTTATCATTTCCTTCAATCAGAGCTCACAGTCTTTGTCTCTCAGTTTCTGACTGTGAGCTCCAGCTGAGGGAAACCAGCTGTTAACATAATCTCAAGATACTCAAATCCAGGACATTGGAAGAAGCCTTGAGTGACCAAATAACTCTTGTAATGCTCAAATGAGCATATTTCTTAGTGAATACCCACTTGGAACCAATAACTGGTTGATCCTTTAATCTAGGCACCAGTTCCCAAGTCCCATTAGTCCTATGAGGGGCAAGTTCATCCAAAGAAGCTTGTCTCCACTCAGATGCATTGTCTCTGCACATGGAGTCATCCTTGAATAACCTTGAATGGGCAGTATTCACACTCAAACACTGCACTACATCTACATCTTCATCATCCAACTCTTCTAAATCCTTGACAAGTTGAGCTGGGCTCAATTTCCACCACTCTTGAAGTCTTTGGCAGTTTCTGCATGATAGCCGGGCTCCAATGCCAATAGAGCTAGATGAGGCAGCCATCTTGACTGGTTCAGCCTTTGGTGAATGTTGAAAATAAATTCATAGCATTACCAATAAGTGATCATATAACAATCTGTGACTGGTACCATATATTTGAACCCTATTCTGACCCTTTCACCCTCTGACATCACTTAATTATGTCATTATTTGTTCTACTTGTTTTGTTTTTTGTTTTTTTAAAGAATTGCTTCTATTGTAGTGAGACTTGCTTATATCATCATGGTGTTAGTGTGAGAAATGTTGTCTAATATGGTGCCTTGATGGTGGAAATCACATGTACTATAGCATCAGGGGTTCTGGGCTAGCCTGAAAAAGTGTAAGACAAAGTCTAGGAAAATATGTAGTGAAATGTGTTGCAAAAAGTGTAGTGAAAAGTATAGTGAAAAGCGGACCAAAAGTGTAATAAAAGTTGATTAGAGTCTAGGAAAAAAAATGTAGGAAAAAATGTAGGAAAAATGTAGTAAAGTATTTTAGTGCGTTTCAAGCATTGGATTTATTCCACACTTCCAGAAAAAATTCTGACAATTTAGTCTCTCAGATTTCATTTTCCCATAAGGAACTAAAAATTCCCATGCTTATGTAAGTGCTGGGAATGCGGAAATGGTCTGTGGGGTATGTAGATATGAAGTCATATGAGTAGGCAAGGTTGTTTGTTTTTCAATCATGCTGTCCACTGACAACAAGTTACACCACTACCATATTTCTCACTTTTGCATCCCATCTGATGGCACAGCCATCAAGATTGCCAATTGGGCAGGAAATGAATCTGCCACCATTTGATACAGGATTTCCCAGGGCGGAACCTAACTTCTCTGATCAGGTAAGACATATGAATATTGCAAGGTGGAAGTTTATGATATGCAGAAAATTTTGGTGGGCTATCATATGGTTCCTCAAAAATATGCACATGCTTGGATGCAAATGTGCTACATGGTCATTTACTGGCTGTCTGAGTGGAAAGCCTGAGCCACTGAACTTTGCAAGCTGAAGAGGAGTCTCAAGCAGCCTAACTCTTTCATCTGGGACTGCATGAATAACTGCACTGCCAGGCTCTGAAAGTACCTCACCATGTGGCATCTCATTGTCAAAGAACTGCTAAGGTATTTTCCTTCAAAGGCAGCAAAGAGTTGGACATTTTCAATGAGTTCCTCATTCAAGATCAGTTTGATTGGCTATGGATTGACACCAATAAAGTCTTTGAAAGAGACTGTCAATACCTTTCCTTAAATCCAGTCAACCCCAAAAACAACAAGATATTTGATATGTGAAGCCCTGATTTATCAAAGTTCTTGCCTTGAATCATGCTGTGTGGCTCATAAACCTAAAAAATCCTAAGCTTGTCGTGCCCTATGAAACAATGGTTCCTACACTCTCACCTACACATACATGGGTTTAAGGAGTTATCAATTATTTCAACTTTGAGACTTCTTGGGCTTGGAAGTTCCAGGATGCACTTGGGTTCTATATGAACAAGCACTATGAAACCTATTTAGACTTGCCATATGATCCAGATGCACAAGGATACAGGTGGCATGAGTGCCATGACCCTGTGATCTGGTTTTTGACTGAGAAGGAAGATGAGCATTTCAGGCTTTCTTTATATGTGATCAGAAAGTTGACACCATTTGCATTCATGCTCATATGGGCCAACAGGCAGCAGCAATCACAAACAGACAATGATGGTCTATCAGGAACAGGCCCTGCTAGGTCTTCAAGGTATGTTAATTGATTCAATGGGGCAAGCATGCATCCCTCCATGTTCATGTCATCTGACAGCCAGCAGTTACCTCAGGCAGATAACAATCTGTCAGGGATAGGTCCTGCTTGGCCATCCAAAATTGTGTAGGAACTGATTTGCACACATTTCATTACACTCACAACCTAATTAGAAAGGCTTTCAATACTGCAGCTGAGTACATTGTCAATTATGTACAAATATGACTGGCAATCACCACTTTTATCAACTGGGAAAAAGTGACGATTACTCAGGTACATGGGGAACTCAAATGTGTCCTCAGTTTTGAGTACTTCCAGAAAATCTAGAGCAAGCTAATTGACTTTGTGCATGCAGAGCAGAGAAATGAGTCTACAATGATTCTTGTTATGCTTGTGCAACATCTGATTTCTCAGAGTGTCCTCAAAGGTGACACTAAGTCCTATAGAAATCCAAGTGGAGTTTCAACAGAACTGTCATGCTGGAGTGAGACCAAATACTGCATATAATTGCGCAGATTTAGCTGAGGTACATGAGCCATCTAAGGTGAGTATTTAAGGAGTTCAATAGGAGATGTGAAGGTACCACTAAGCAACAATCCTATGGTGTAGTACAATGGCCTATGGTGTAAGTGAACACCTGGGTGGAATAGGGAATACTAGATCCAGAAAGGCAGATCAAAGAAGGAGAATAGGTCCATGACAAAAGGAGAATGTGAAATGAGATGACCATGCTGTTCTGATTAGAAGCCTAGATAGAAAATGTCATAGGGAAGTGAGTCAGGAGTGATAACAGGCAAAAGGGACGAGTCCACTAAAGAAGGAATGGAATAAAATAACTCATTATTAGCCAGCCCATAGTCTTCTGGAAATAGAATTCTCAGGCAGTCTCCAGATAGTCCATCATTGCAAGTGTCTGTTAGAGTACTTGTAACAATTCTGGACAAAGCCTTCGAGTTTTTCTGAGATTCAGACAAAGAGCAGAGCAGCAGCAACTGAGAAGGTTGAATACATGAGATGAAAACTATGAACATTTCCACCAGATGAAGCTGAGCTATATGGCATAAGGTTCATAACAAATACTCATAAAGAAACATGAATGAGGTTGTAACTCAGTGAGAGGAGGGGGATTTCAGGAAGTAATATACATATATATGTAGAGTACAAAATATGTACATATGTAACTACTAGCAATGATTCATCACTGTGTTGCATTGTCTCCATTATGCTGATGACCTCAGCACATCTGTTATGGTTGTGCCATCAATGCCATCTGTAAAACAGATATAAGATAAGATAATGACTTAACATATCTTGTTGACCATGGCAATATGGGTGCTGGGAGTGGCAAGGATGTCAGCAATCACTGGCCTTGCTGTCCTTTGATACTTGTCTCATCTGACACTCAACAGAGCTGACATGAGCACATGTGGCATCATGGCCTGGCCTTGTAGCTGCCAGCACAACAACTCTTCAAAGTATGCCTTCCTCACATCCTTGATCAAGAACTGGTGCTTACGTGTGAGGATGTGCACGTGTTTCTGGTCGAGGTAATAGGCACACATCCGCAGACTGGCAGCAGTCGGCCTCAGCAAAGAGCTGCCAAAATTGAAAGTGTTGCACATGTTCGTTGGCCATGTCACGTACCTTTTCTGCCTCCTCATGCAGGCTGACCAGGTCTGGGACCACATAGATGGTCATTGTGTTCTCAATGGGAAATGACTGTGGCATGTCTGGATCAGTGCCACTTGACATGCTCCCCAGCACCTCCAATGGGATAAGTCATCAATGACAGATGCCAGCAAGCGACCCACTGTCATGAGTGATAGCCAGCCCTCTTGTTTCCCCCTGCCTGACTGGATGCCTTGCAGATCCAAATGCACTGTCATGCTTTCATAGTGCCTCTGTGTGACATGAGGGAGAGAGAGAGAGAATGCACCTGGAATGTGCATGACTCTGCTGAATGTGCCATAAGCCTCTGATGCTGGTCTGCACTCACGCTTGGGTCATTTGCAGCCATGTTCCCCATCCCCCACCAGAGGTCATAAGGCAAGACATCATCTAAAAAAAAGAATGAAGAGAATCCAAAGCTCTCTAGAGATTATACTCACCTCTAAAACTGCAGAGACGACTGAAAATCCTCAGATGCCTGCACATCTCATTGTAGCACATTGCCTTTTGAGTGGAAATGGTCCACCCTTCTGGTGCTCTCTCCTCAGTCCTAAACACAAGGAGATCCTTCTTGCTTGTGTGTACCTGCAAAATGTGTGCCACCATGGGGATGAACCATAGTGATAACATGTCCTCAGGTGCATGCATACCCTCTCACACCTTGTTCATGGGGTCTGGCATGGGGAGTGGAAGTATGGGGCAGTAGGCACACTCAGCACCATACTTGGGAAACAGATGCATCTCTTTTGTGTATAACTCCACCTGTTGGCCACCCTTGAGCAACTGAAAGGTGACCGCGATCAAGACATTGAACAAATCTGCCTGTAGAGAGACATGCATGGCCACATCCTTCCATGTCAGGCCTATGTTGATGCCCCTGTATCCACTTGACTCCGCCATGACCTCAACATGCTCGGTGGACAGCACGAGCAGCTGCATCAGGCTGATCATCTGCAGCCACATCCAGTTTGTTCAAAAGTGTTGGACGACAGTGTAATATGTGTCAACGAGCATCTTGACATTGACCTTTTTCACATAGCATTTTTCCCTTTGCTTTGTCGAAGGCCTTGCTGTCACCTGAAACACATTCAACCTGACATAGTTGCTCACCTGCTGGTGGTTCCCTTCCGCCATCATGATGTGACCTTTTTGCTTGAAGAGCACATAGAGGGTGTGCACATATCCAGAGATCATTGTCACTATTGCCTGGTTTTCCAGTCACCCCTGCAATGTTGTGGACAGGAAGCAGGCAAATCACTTCACTTTGTCTAAAGGGGGTTTCAAAAAGAACGATCATCAAAACATGAAGAACTCACACCTGCACTCAGCACCGCTATTCCTGATGCAATCTCAATCCCCTCAAATTGGGTCCACAGCTGGTGGATGCAGTCATGAACCTGCTCTGTCAGCTGACAGATCATTTTCTCATGGTTGCCCTTGCCTCACTGCTTGGTTGCCTTTTGTGCCAGGTACTCAGTGCACACCTGTTCATCGCTGTGGTGTACAAGTGTGTAGAGAGCCATAAGTAAAGACGCAGCACAGCATCATGGCCCTCCTGTCTTTGTGACTTGTGTGAAAAGGCAGGTATGGGGGGTGAGAGTATGCTCATTCTTGAATTGCCTGTTGGTGTCATGATTGTCAGGTACTTGTACCTCTGTCTATTTGGCATAGTATAACCTCTATATTGTGATGACCGCATCCATTGCAGCCAGTGTTTTTACCCATGTTGAAAATGACAAAGTGTGGATGAAAATGGCCCACAGGCCTGGGGAGGGGGAATCATGACAGGCTAGATAGAGTTCAGCGAGAGACAAGGTGCCAGCCTGGCTGCCATGGATCCAACCAGGCTAGCTGAGCACCAGGTCCTTGCTTGTTTTGAGCTCAGACAAAAAAGGAATACTTTCATACAATTGGGGTGCTCTCAGTGATTCACCCATTATACCCCCATAGTATATGTCCTCAAAGAATCCTCAAATGAATTTGGGGATCTATCTCTCAGATCTGTAAAGTAGATGGTACTGGTGTTATCACTTGATGACTCTCTTCAGTCCCAACTGAGAGCTGTGATTAATGAGCTTATCAATGACAAAATGTTTGTTATGCAGCTGACACATTTGCCATAGGACTGCACTGCTCATGTGTCAACTCTTTCATGTCTATCATTACTGAAGTGCTCAGCACTGCTCTGAAAACCTTGTCACTTAGGACAGGGCTCCCGAGCCAGCATGGACCTTGGGGTATTTGTCAACAAAACTCTGAATGTGAATGGACTAGGGCCCAAAGGGCCCTAGTGCTATATTTGTGTGTGAGGAGGAATACTTGGGCTGCTGAGCCTGATTGCTTGTCCATCTGACATCCCCCTCCAAGGATTGGGGTCAGATTGCAGACCTGGAGTATGGGCCACAATGTAATTCCCTGAGCTCAGTAGCCTGGTTTGCTGTCTTGATGCATGCCTGAGGTAAGAAAACATTGTCTGCTCATTTTCATTTCAAGGTTGCACAGTGTCTGACTGGCACAATTCCCAGGGCCAGTAGCATATTATTTACCCATTCATCATTATAGGATTTGTCACTTGCTGCAGCATCATGGACATGTCATAATCTGAGCTGTATCCAGTCTGATTATTCAATAGTATGGTTGATTGAGCAAACTAAATTGTTATCATTCTGATTATGGCTATTGTTACGACTCGTATATACCCCTACTCTTTTCTCTTCACTCTTACCCTAGTTTCCCTACAGACATTGCTCTCACTGTTCGAGTCCCGCCTGAGCCACTTTATTATTCCCCTTTTTCTCTTATCTTCACTTACCTATTTAGTGTGACTCATCTGCAGTATCCACAGTTGTACTGATACCGCTATCTCTGACTCACTTCCCTTCTTCGCGATTCCATTGCATTCTATAGTCGAGTCATCCCTTTCACGCTCCGCTTTATTCTCTCTTGACTCGCCTATATAAACCCCTCGATACCCTCAATGTATTCCCCAAGTTAGACCTACCCGAATCTACCTTGATCATTGATTCCTCTCGGGTCCCCTAGTCCTCGCCTTACTACTGAGTAGGCGCTTCCCTTGTTCCCTTCGTCGTCGCTCCCCCATAGCGACTCCTTCGTCCCTGCATCACGACATACATTGACCAGGTCAACAGCTCACGACATACCATTGAGGCTGAGGATAGTGGATCGCCTGTCTATCAACCCTTGTCACGTCAGCTGAATAGCGACGTTAACGTCCCCTCGCCCCTCGTCACTCAGGTCTACGCCTGAGCGTAACAGCTATCCATCAGCTTCAAGTTCAATTTCAAGCGCCCACCAGAACATCACTCCAAATGCTTTATGCTTTTCTTGGGCACAATTATTATTCAGCTGATGCCTGATTATGTCCATTCCTCACCTTTTGCCAGTAAGTTGTTATTCCAGAAAAGATATTGTGGTGCTACTAATTCAGGACAACTCCACATCGATCTTGATTACCACTCTGACTCCAATCATGACACAATCCCAGTCCATGACAATGTTATACTTCTCAAGCTCTTGCCAAATTTGAAGACCGATCCCATCAATTGAAATAATTTAGCAGCTAATAGGGAACACAATGTGGGGCACAACTTCTTTTGCCATTGCCCTCATCTACTTACAACACATCAATGTCACTGACCATATGTATTTACATAGTAATACAATTTTTATCATAGCTAGTACAATGTGGTGAGGTGTATCTTGTCATGTTTACTAGAGGCCTGCTCTGCTGGGATATCTGAGCATCTCATTAGTGTAAGCAATTTGAGAAACTTAATAACCACTCACATATTCCAATTTTATCGATCTAAGGCAGCCTCTGAATGACCTGTGTACATTGGTGGTAATGGAACATTGGGCAGGGCAAGTATACTATGGACATTGGGCGGTACCAAGTCCCTGGGCATGGACCCTGTGAGTCAAGGGGAGTATATACCTCCAAGGCAAATATTCTCAGTAACATCAAAAATCAAGTCATTGATGTGATGCATCTTGAGCCCCTGGACTGTGGTTTGCAGCTTTCTGGGCAGTGGAATATCGCAGAGTGCAAGCATGGTGTAATAAGTTTTGATGGTGGTTATATTGTTTCAAATCCAATCACTCTTTTGCAGGCAGGCAAACTGACTCTGCCACAACTGGACTTCTAGCTGGCTGTTATGACCATGCTTTCTCTTTTCTTTCCTTCATGGTGGTTCAAATGCTCGGCCACATGCTTATGGTATTTTATTTCCACACCAATATGGATGAAACTTGTCTTTGACTTGTTTCTAATTTATCATGTGACTGCTTAACTAAGCAAGTTTAGACTCTGGTCTTGTATAATGGCATATGACACATCATGCACACAAAGGGCTAGACCCTTATCTCTTTATCTATGAACTCATACATCATGCCCCATGTCTAGACTAGCTCCATGCTCACTGCCCAATGGCACATTATGCTCTTATCATATTCTATGGTGTATGTCACTCTTATCACTACAAACTATCCCCTTTATGGTATTTATTATAACATGTACATACAAACTATTTGCCTATATAAACCTTCAGGTCTCAGACTCTAGCTTTGAAGACTTGAAGATCTCCTCTTCTTGTCTTGTTCCAAATGACAACCTCAACATGGCTCTATACTGAGTCTTCTTTATTACACTACACTTTTAGAGTGTTTCACTGGCAATAAGTTTGAGCTGTCTCTTAAAGCCAATTTAACATGCTTGTTAAATGAGGCTTGCAAATGTGCATTTACTTTCATTTGCAGTGCTTACCTCTGTATGTGTTCCACCCATAGGGTAAATTTTGCTTTGTCTTTAGAGTCGAGATATTATATGAGATTCCATACACATCCTCTGGCATGTGGAGAAGAGTTAAAAAACAAGGGAGAAAAATTAAGGCTAGAAAATTGGGCTGGAAAGCCATGATAGAGATTTACCTTCTAAGTAGTCAGGCTCAGCTTGACGAATAAATGGTAACACCCACTAGTATATCATGACTCAAGCATCATGCAACTTGGAGTCAGAGCATGTAAGAGATTCCCACCTTAGGGCACACCACTTCTTGGACATAGGTGAGATCTGGGATCTCTCCAAAGCACTGAAATTTGTATCAGAGTCTTGCAATGGATTTTAGTATATGGAGTACAGCCCCACATGCCTGACTGCAAACCTTTCCTCTTTGAGAACTTCACTCATTGGATTTTTTGACATATTTGTTAAGAGCTGCATCTTCCCTTCAGATGCACAGTGATAATGTGAAATATTACTACATGTCAATAAGTATATGTTTCGGAATGGCATGTTCCTTCATAGTTAGTTTCACTGACTAGAGCATCTCACTTATGATAAAGCAGTATATGATTGTCCATGTGCAATAGGAGTACAACATCGAGGCACAATTGATGGGAAGGGGGGGCTTACAAATAACCATTGATCACAGCACACAGATGAGATTCTTTATCTGAGGATGGAAAAAATGACAGCTACATCATTGAAGATAGGAGGAATGTGAAGTGATCATTTGCAAAATGCAGGCAAGATGATTGGGTGGGCAGGTCACAATCATGCAACATAGCTACACTAGTACCTTACAACTATCTGCTGCAGCTGTCTCATCATCCTCATCTGCACTCTCTCCATATTGTCATTGTTGATGTAGTTGTGCCCATGTGCCATTGTGTTATCAGTGCACTCGTTGTCATTGTCATGAAGTGCATGCTGCTGTTGCCAGGGGTGAGCAGATAAGGAGGTGAGAGAATAGGGGACTCATCAGCACCTAGGTAATAGCATAGGCTACTTTTCACTGACCTGTAGCCGTACCTACCAAAAACCTGAACCCATGCTCATACCCATGGCAGATTTACCTGTGGGTACCACCTGCATTCATCATCACTGTGTGGTGTGGGGGCACCATTGCATTCCCTCACCTTCATTGTCGTCATTGTCATCTTGAAGGACATTGGGGCTTGGGGGTGACATTGCATTCGTTGTTATGCTTGCACAACATCTGATCTATCAGAGTGTCCTTGAAAGCAACACTAAGTCCTATAGAAATCCAAGGAGAGTCTCAGTGGAACCATCACACTGGAGTGAGACCAAACACTGCATATAATTGCGTAGATTTAGCTGAAGTACATGAACCACATAAGGTGGGTATTTAAGGAGTACAATAGGGGATGCAAAAGTACAACTAAGCAACAATCCTATGGTATAATACAATGGCCTATGGTGTAAGTGAATACCTGGATTGAATAGGAAATACTGGATCCAGACAGGTGGATTGGAGGAGATAAGGTCCATGATGAATAGGGAAATGAAATGACCATACTGTTCTGGTCAGAAGCCTAAATAGGAAATGTCATAGGCAAGCGAGTCAGGGATGGTAATAGGGAAGAGCGATGAGTTCACTAGAGAAGGAATGGAATAAAATGACTCATCATCAGCCAGGCCATAGTCCTCTGGGAATAAAACTCTCAGGCAGTCTTCAGGTAGACCATTGCTGCAAGTGTCTGCTAGGGTACTTGTAACATTCATGGTACTATGTCATCATCATCATCATCATCATCAGTTGTGTGGTGCTGGATGCATCGTTGTGTTGCCTGCACCCTCATTGTCACTGGATAGATGTGGGATTGGGGATGCCAATGCATTTGTAGCACCACATCATCATCATCATTGTCAGCCTTGAGGTGTTGGGTGTGCTGTTGCATTGCCTGTGCTCTTGTTGTCATCGTCAGCAGCTGTGTGGTATTGGGAGCATTGTTGTGTTGCCTGTGCCCTTGTCATCTTCTTGACGGATGTTGAGTGGGAGTGCCAATGTGTTTGTGATGCCATGTCATCATTGTCATCAGCCATGAGGTGTTGGGCATGCTGTTGCATTGCCTGCACCCTCATTGCCATCTTCTTGGCAGATGTCAGGTACCTCATCATCATTGCTGTCATTGTGATTGGCCTGCTGAGGGATCTGTGATTGCTCATTGTCATTGTCACTATGCAGGTGATGGGTGCATCACTGTCATTGTCATCATTGTAGTGATGGATTTACCAGTATGATGCCATGTTGCCATGGTTGTTCATCTTCGTGTCATCATGTGTGGTAGGAGGCACACTTAGCATCACCGATACCAGCACATGGTGAGTGGGGGGTGAGTAGAATGGTCAAAGACAGGTGTGGGACTTGCCTGCATTACTGTCTGGTTGTTGATCAGTGAGCAGGGCAAGGGCACTGGTAAGTACTGAGTACTAAGTGCCAAGATACATGGTTTTGTCATGGGTCACAAAGTGTGACCTGCTCCCATACCTGGCAGGTGGCCATATAAAAAAAAGTGTAGGTAGCCTTACATAAAAACTGTGGTGGGATAAATTGTGCAGATATCATGACACATAAAACACTACCAGGGGAGTTTAGTGCTTAGATCTTGGCTAAACAGTGACTTGGATCATGCTATATAATTCCATTGATATGATCAATGAGGTAGAAACACCAGGCTGGATTCAGAATAGAACAGCAGTGGAAACTAGTACATACATTGAACTTGAACAAGATGTACATAAATGGACATTTCAGGATTAGTGTAGAAGGAACAGACTTGTTCCAAATGTCGATATCCCTTTCTTCAAAATGCTTGGAGAGGAGGATCACAAGATGTTCAAGTTTTGACATCTTTGGCCCTCCTGATCAGGTGTATCCTTGACTTCTTCATATACTTCAGTATTTATGGCAAAGGCACCCTTTTCCATGTCATGCAGCTCTTGGCCCTAACTGAACTTTATATAAGTTGGCCTTCGCCAGCAGCCATAGTCCACTGATGGTTGTTAATGTTTCAAAATTCTGATCAGGACACTCAGGCTAATGACATTGACAAACCCCTTCGCTTCTGCTGACTTGTACTTGATGTGGAATGTCTTCAATGCAACTTCCACTGGAACTATGTACATACTCTTCCAACCCATTCAAGTATTTTGCTGACATTGACACAGTCTCATAGTAAGTTATTATTTTATTTTTATATTTTATTCATTTTCTTTTACAGATAACATCAGTAATGCACAAACGTTGGTGTGATCACACTAACCAGCTGACAACAGTCAACAGCAAGTTGTTATCTTATTTTTATCTTTTGTTCATTTTATTTTACAGAAGACACTGTGACTACCCACAATGATGACAATGACACAGCCACGATGGCAGTTGACATGGCCACAATCACATCAAATGACGACAAGTCCATGATGATGGATAACATAGCCACAATCATGATGATGAATGACACAGACACAGTGACAGCCCACATTGAATGACAAGACACTGCAACCATGTCAAACAATGACGCAGTCACAATAAAGGTCAACACAGCCACAACTGCAATGATGAACAATGCAACCACAGACACTGTGACCACCCAGATCAGATAATGAGGTGCTGCAACCATCAATGACAGTGCCACATTGCCAATGCTGGTGATGGCAGGATGATACCAATGATTCAAAGGCAGTACCCCATCAACAGCAGTGATGGGCCGATGACAACGCTGATAACAACACAACTGCATTGATAGCAGTACCCCATCAACACCAGTGACAGGCCAATGTCGACAAAATGGCAACATTAGCAGGATGATGTTGACACAATGTTCCATCAACACCAGCAAGGCAAGATAGTACTGTCATGCCGTCAGCAATGACAATGAAATCATGTTGCCAACACCAGTAATGATGAAGCAATGGCAGCACCAGTCAGTGATGACCACAACATTGCAACCGTGACCTCGACCATAATACAGTCATGCAATGTCAGCAATAACCCCAATGTCACAGCTGTGATCATGGACGACACAGCAGCAAGTCCCTGTAACCCTGACATCAGCCACAACCATGGATGGCACAGTCACAACCGCAAAGACAGAACCACAATGAGGACATTGCAGCCATGCTTGCAACCATGATCATGGATGACACATCTATGACTTTCTCTTAGAGTTTTTGCTTACAATTCTACACTTTAATACTAATACTTTGCACATTCCTTACACATTGACACATTTGTACATTTTTTAACCATCAACATGATTTTTTATAGCAGATAGCAGTTGAGATCTCAAGTGATTTTTCACAATATACCTATATCTGATCCAAATCTGTTGTCGACGAAGTTGGGGCTTCCCAAGTGATTATATGCTGCCATAAATAATCCTGTACATCTAGTACATGTATGGTATAGTACTCATCGCCTCCTTGTGTCACTCTATACCATGACTGCACTGTGATGATCAACAATGCACCCTGCTTGAGCTGTCATAGATAGTTTGAATGCTGCAGAAGCCGCCATACTTATCTGCCAGATTGCAATCCAAATATTTGAGACATTGAAACTGCATGCTAATACACAAAAGGTGTTTAAATCCGAACCATGGCACTACCCATTAACAGGTCCTTCATTTGAATTCAAGGATGTCATCCACTGAGTAGCTATTGGAGCATTTAGCTCAAAGCACCAATTAGTAGATTTCATCTCACCTAGTACCATCATACTGGAGCCAGAATGTGCATGCATTCATTGACCAGTCAATGCCCACAATGCAGTAGTAGAGATCAGCATCATTAAATAAAAATGCTTTGCCAATGAGGGTGTCTGATAAAGTCAGAATCTCACAGATGAGAGTCTCATTGAGTGGGATCAAGGCAGCTGTAGTGGGGTGCTTGAACATTGGAAGTGCTGGAGGTGGCATCAAAGGGCTATATTGTTTATAACCTGCATTAAGCACTATCTCTACATTAAGCATTGTCAAATGGTGTGATCACTTACCTTAACTCAATAGTTCTGGCATGTACTTTATTGGCAGCTTCAGGGAAAAGATTTTCAATCAAATTGAAATGAAACAGCAATAGCATGTATGCCACAAGTGATATCAAGACATGGCTAACAATGTCTAACAGTTAACACCTTCAAACAGGTGTGAGAAAAAAATGTACTCATATATGATGCAAGCTAGAGCATGTAGTGATTTCTCCAGCACAACAATATCATCATCACCAAGCTGCCCTTGTGGGACATACAATGGAAATACCTCACTGGTGACAACCTTATGGTAAGTGTTAGATATTTTGACCCAGTCTTTACCTCTGAGAGCTGTTGCATGTTTATTGAAGATAAATTAAAAAAAAAAAAAGTATATCTATGAGCACATATTTATTAACCCTATGGAGGGATGATGCATACCTGTTGAGATGCATTGTATTTCATTGGTCCATGTGCTCAATAAGTTCAGGATTTGTGTTTGATGCTTTGTAGGAAAGAGCTGGGTGTTGGGTTCTTGCTATAAAAGTTTGAACCTTGGACATGGTGGTAGGTGGATGGCACGCAAGTAAGTTAATCTGGGCATAGATGACTACAAGTACTGGTAGTTGAAGTTCCCATTGACAGATAGCTTATATAAACTATCCCCAGGGTCACAGCACCTTGTGCCTTGTGACTGTTTTACATTTTCACATGACTGGATTCTATCAGTGAGACCTTGGTAACTTTGGACTTGGACTTCAGGCACTTTTTACTTTTGATCATTCCCTTCAGTGCAATTCACAGGGACCATCATCCAAAGCACCACCACAGTTGACTTGAAATGCACCTTGGCCTTGCTCATTGATGCCTTGTTGTTCTCACATGGGTCCATGTCCAACATTGTTGAGAACTCATAATGCATGCATTTTTTCTTTATGGCCACCTGCCCAACAGCAGCATGCACTCCATGATGATGATGATGAGTGCACTGATAACACAATGGTGCACAGGCACAACTACATCAACAATGACAATACAGAGAGAGTGCAGATGAGGGCAGTGAGATGGTGGCAGCAGATAGTTGTAAGGTACTAGTTGTTACAAGTATTCTAACGGATGCTCATAGCAAGGGTCTATCTGAAAACTGCCTGAGAATCTTATTTCCAGAAGACTATGAAGCAGTCGAGAATGAGTCATTTTATTCCTTCCCCTCTCTTGTGGACCATTCCCCTGTCATCTTTTTAATTATGGACTCACTTCCCTATGACCCTTCCTATTTAGACTTCTAACCATATCAGTACGGTTATCTTCATTTTGCTTATTTCATATTCCTTTTTCGTCATGGACCTTACCTCCTCCCTTGATCCACCCTTCCAGATCTAGTGTTTTCCTATTCCATTCTGGTATCACTTACACCATAGGCCATTGTATTACACCATACACTGATGCTTAGTTATACTTTCACATCAGCTATTGTACACCTTATATATCCATTCTATGTGGCCTATATACCCCAGCTAAATCTGCACAATTATATGCAGTGTTTGGTCTCACTTCAGTGTGACAGTTTCGCTGAGACTCTACTAGGATTTCCACAGGACTTAGTGTCACCTTCAAGGACACTCTGAGAGGTCAAACATTGCGCAAGTGTAACACTAGTGTAGCTATGTATATTGGACAATATATTGTTCCAGCTTACTTTACATAAGCACATTTATCTATTAATGTAAGCACCAGAGCAGTGGCAATGATAAGCCCTGTTACCTGAGCATCTGATCATCACACTCATGTGCGCTGTCCTTTTGGCACTGCACCTCATGTGAGTGTACCTTAGCAGAGTTTTCTGTCCCTCAGCCATGTGAACTTCTACTGTGTCACGCTCGTTTGCAAAACATTGTTTCATATTTTCTATGGTGCACGTCATCTAAGTACAGTAACCCCTTCACTGTGCTATGATGCCCCTCCACTTCTCTTTCTCAGCTGTCATGTGTGCCATCCTTTTGGTGCTGTGCCAGGCATGAGTGCCCCACAACATCCCTGAGCATGCAAATTTTCACCTCATGGTCATTTGCAAGTGATCACTTGGCAGTCCTGCTATCACACACTGATCGTCATTTCCTTTTCACCACTCTGTAGCTGAACATGAACCATTACTCATGTCATGCCAAACCCATACAAGGTGCATGCAATCTTGTGCTCTTTCAATCCTGCTCCTTCTCTCCCTACCACATCATAAATATCTCATCTCATGTGCATAGTTGTTTTAGCACAGTGCCTGACAAGCATGCAATGTGCATGGAATTATTATGCTCACAAATGAACTTGCATCACAGTTCCATGTCATGCTTATTTCCAAACAGATGATTCTATTGTGCTCTTCAAATTGTGCTCCTCCTCTCACTGTCATGCCTGAATGTGATTTCCTTTGTCAAGACTGCCCACATTGTATCAAGTGTCTCATCACTGCTCTGCTATCATATTTTCACACATCACTGCTTGTGTACCCTCACAATTTTTTCAGTATATTGATCATCCCCTGATCCACATGATTCCATTGTGCTCCCATTGTGCTGAGTGCTGCTAGGACCTATTCATCACCACTGCAACTGACCCCCTGTGTCAGGATCATCAGCACTCATTGTGAAATGTTGCTCATGCCATGTAGCACATATGCAACATGCATGTAATTCTTCACATTTTCAACCCTTTTCATATCACACTTAATTGTGAACAAATGATTTCATTTCACTTTTCCAATCCTGCAGTGTTATCCCAAGTGAGATATAGAGAAGACATGCTCGCCTTACTGAATGTCACCAATGACAAAAAGATGTGTGCCAATGTAGATTTTCAATCCTTCTACTTCAATGACAAGAGACTCCTCTATGTGCAAATATAAAGTACCTGAATTTATTCCTCCTATTGACACCACTTCGTGTCTGAAGGAAATGTGTGCTTGTATTATGTAGTTGCCAAGCCACCTCACACTATAATTCATGGTTATCACTCAGAATTGTAAACAAGGTTTCTGCCAACAAAGTTTGGCCCTTCCTTTAGTGCTGCCTGAGGAGTGCTGCATGCATGCAGAGCTCAGTTACACATAGAGGTTGAAAAAGAAGCATCTGCCCAGGAAGTCCCCATTCAATTACTGAACCATAATGTCTGGTACTTATGTACATATGTATGTAGTGTTTGGACTGCTTAGATGGTCAGAAATTTTATTTCCCAAAGTGCTGGTCTCAAGGTTTAAGCACAGACACAGAATACAGTCTTTGGTCCCACACAGTTGAAGTGGTGGGCACTGCCTCTTTCCTTTCCCCAGCATCACATCTTTTGGCCAGTATCCCCAGCCAGCATTTCTTTTTGTCGCACTTTCTCACCATTTTGAGGCCTTGACTCCAGGTCCTCGGCTCCTCTCAGGCCTTTCCATCGGGGCCCCAGATACCCAGGTGCAATCCAAGCAGCAAGGCATCCTATGAGGTGTTTCCCACCCACCTGCATAGCTTATGCCTTGCCCTACAGAGTCACCCCTATGTCTTGGGCCAGTCAGTGCTGTGCATTTTTGCCCACCCCTTTCCCCAGCATTCGTTGCATAGCCCACATGTCTTTGCCACCTAGCACCTATAATAGCATTACTAGTATATGTGTAATGCCACCACTCTTCCCTGCACCCTTCACACCATTGCTGAGACCAAAGATGAGTCCTCATCTCTGAGATCACTATTGCTCCTGAAAAGTGCTGCCTCTGGTGAATTTGTGCATGCTCACTATATACTAGAACACCTTCTGAAATAGGTCCCCCCCATTTGACATCTCACGCATGTGGCCTATCATGCAGAGAAACAAGCACATTGAAAGACTACCATCCTTATCGCCTCTGTAGATCCTTGTGGCTGATGCAGAGGTTGGACATTCTCTGTTGATCAAATGGATGCTGAAACACTTGCATTGGGCTCTCCAGGAAGATGTCAAGACTGCCAAAAATCAGCTGTCCCCTATCCCAGAGGAATTGCCTCTCACCTTCATGAGCTCAAGCTGCCTCCAGGAAAACACAAACATCTGTACTAACCCCAGGAGACAAAGCTTTTTGGCAGATTGACATCCTCCTGGATCAAAACTCTCACCAACATCTCTTCTCCTGGATTTGAGGATTCACAAAGGGGGAAACTTCATACCAAGATGAGAGAAGGCCATGTGGTCGACCACATCAACATGTCGACACCCAAGGGTGTGCATACATGCATCGCTTTGGTTGATTAGCATACTCCTGAATCCAAGACTTGTGCTGACATGCCTAGCTCTTTTGATATCCCTGTTCCTGGATCCAATGGCTCATATACTGGGAGGATTACTTGATCTCTTACTCCCTGGAACCCCTTGCCCAGTTGCTGAACATCAACATCTGCATCACAAGAGGACATCATCAACCAGGACTCAGAATCAGATGACGAACTCCTGATCAAAGGTCCATGGGAGGAAGACATTGTTTACCTTGGTCATCCTGCAACACTGCCAAAAAGGAACAAAGTCAAAGCAGACAAATTAAACCTTGGCAGCCCTTGTAACCTTGAGTTTCTGCCATCAGTTTGAGCTGTGATAGTGCTTGTTGTCACAAGATTTGGCCTTTTTTAGCTGAGTCATGCCATTCTGAACTTATTTCACCAGAGCTATTGTCATTGATACTGTTTGTTAGGCACATTGTGGAATCAGATGAATAAGATAGTCAGTGTTGCTGCTAGGCAGACTTACTAGCACAGTGTATGTAAAATAGTGGACATTGGATGCTGCTTTGATTACTGGGGAATATATAAGCTGAATCAGGGAATGCTACCTGAAACACTCTCAATAAAGAGCAAGATAAAGAGAAGTGAATATGATAGTAGACCCTTTGGCCTATCAAGTGAACTTCAGACAAGTAAGAGAGGAACTCTTCAAGTCTTCAAAGCTGAGGGGACAGCTCTGAGACCTGAAGCTTTATATAGGCAAATAGAGTGTATGTATATGTTGTGGTAAATACCATAAGAGGAGTAGTCTGTAGTGATAAGAGAGACATACACCATAGGTTGGAATAAGAGCATAATGCGCCATAGATTGGCGAGCATAGAGTGAGTCTAGACATAAGGCATGAGGTATGTGATCATAGATAAGGAGATAAGGGTCTAGCCCTCTGCATGAGGTGTGTCATGTGCCATATGCATGTGACCAGAGCCTAGACTGCTTGGTAAGCAGTCATATGATAAGATAAAAACAAGCTGTGTGCAAGTCTTGTCCACCTTGGTGTGGGAATAAGATACCATAAGCATCTGGCCGAGAGTTCGAATCAGACTGAAGGAAAGAAATAAAGAGTTGAGAATGAATGATCATAACACTACCAATGTCATAATGATGCTCACGTTCTCCTTAAAAGTCTGGTGCACTGGTACCTTCAGAATGCCCACATCATTGCTATGCATACCCCAATGTCATCTCCAGCAGATCCTTGTCTGCCTCACCCTCCTCAACTTCAAAATTAATGCCATTTACTCCATTATGCGCAGCTTCTCAATCAAAACTGGACTGGCACACAACACTCACATCCATATTACTGCTGTTCATCATCAGTTCATTATCAGTTCAGTTTCCTGACAATGCAAAAATGCACTGCATTCCATGCATCTCCTTCCATTTCCACCCTCCCAGTTCTAATTGGACTGTGACATGTAAACAGCTCTGTCTCTATCCCACATATACAACCACCTTCAGCAGCTGCCAAGGACTTACTATACCTTTCTTGACTTATACCATCCATTTGTAGCACAGCCGGACCAGATTGACGATGCCTGAACACTTGCTGGTGGCCAAGAATGGTCTCTGAGTGATCAGTTTGAACTGAAGCAGTCTTGGGATGCTTGGTCACATTGTCTTTGACTTCAGTCGAAGGTTTGACTTACTCAGATGTTGTTGTATACTCAGACAAGACCCCTTGTGCACAGCCAATGATACTATCATCGGTGCCCTGCCTACTGGCATGGTCTGTCATTACTTACTCCCTATTTGGACTTGTACATATGGCTTATGGGAATGGCATTGGAAGCAGTCATCCAGCATCTGTTTACAGATGGACCTTACCTATTTTACTCCCATTACTACATAAATCCTAGTTCCTAAGTTGAGTACCTACACAGTCTCAGGCATACCCAGACTATAAGTCCTGTACCCCTGGAAATTGTTACGAATCCTAGTCACTGGGATCTATTATCTGCCTTAGGAGGGAGTCGAACTCTCAACCTACTCTTTATGGCAATATGTTCTCACACCAAGGAGAACAGCACTTGTCGATTCAAACCCTAAAGTATCACGTGACCTGCTTACAAAGCAGTCTAGACTTGTGCCTCATGGCATAACACATGTCAGGGTAGAACCCTTTCATTTATCTAACATGCGTTTCAGTGCAAGC
>JBBPML010000120.1:0-68475 GCA_038090275.1 Austroboletus novae-zelandiae | reverse complement strand
TCACGACATACCGTTGAGGCTGAGGATAGCGGATCGCCCGTCTATCAAACCCTTGCCACGTCAGCTGAATAGCGACGTTAACGTCCCCTCGCCCCTCGTCACTCGGGTCTACGCCTGAGCGTAACAACAACTCCCTATCACCAAGAAACTATGGAACTCCATTTCCATGGATTTCATTAAGCAACTCCCAGCCTCCTCTGGTTATATAGCCATTCTCATGGTTGTGGACTGATTCTCCAAACAATACACATTCATCCTGACTGATGACAAAGTTACATCTCCAGAGTTGGCCCTCCTGCATGTGATCTCCAAGAATGGTGTCCCCTTCCATATCACATCAGATAGAGGCTCCGAATTTGTATCACACTTCTTTCATTCTCTAGGCAAAGCATTGGGATATCAAGCTCCACTTCACCTCTAGTCATCACCCCAAAGGCAATGGACAAACTGAGCAAATGAATCAGACTCTGGAGCAATACCTCCGGATCTATTGTAACTACCAACAGAACAACTGGTCCAAACTCCTGCCTCTAGTAGTGTTCTCCTACAATAATACTCCGAATTCTACCACTGGTGTCTCTCCCTTCTTTGCTAACAAGGGTTATCACCCCAACATCACTGTCTATCCTGAACATGATCTCACCTCTGTCTGAGCCAGAGAATATTTGATAGACCTCGATTCTCTCCACCAATTCCTTTGTGAGGAAAATACTGCAGTTCAAAAGTGATACCAAGAACCAGCCAATGCTAAGTAAACTCCTGCTCTGGACTTCAAAGTCAGAGACCAGGTTTTCATGAAGGCTAAATACTTCAATTCAACTCACCTATCCAAAAAGCTCTCTGAGAAGAATTTAGGTCCATATCCTGTTATTACTCAAGCTGGCTCCCTTTCCTTCATGCTCCGACTCCTCAATTCAATGAAGTCCATTCATCTGGTTTTCCATGTCTCCCAGTTAGAACCTGTGGTCCCAAACACCACCCCTAACCACATACAACCTCCTCCACCTCTGATTGAGGTTAACAGTGAACCAGAGTTCAAGATCTCTGGAATCCTCGACTTCAAAATGGACCACCAGTGAAAACATTGCAAAATCTTATACCTAGTTTGATGATTCAGCTATGAAGGTACTGATGAAGAAACTTCTCGGTCACTAGCAATAGAATTAGACCAAGCATCTAAACTTGTCACCAACTTCTATCTCTGGTATCCAGATAAGCCTGAACCTTACATCTCCTAATCTGAATTTCTCTACTTACTAGTTTCTCCTGTTCTTTAGTTCACTCTCATATGTATCAATGTTTTCTTTTACCTCCATTTCCTTAAACTCATCTCCGATGTCCTCTGATTCATTTCCTTTTATTATATAGAAGAAAAAAAAAAAATCTACTATTGTACAAGTCCTTCTCCAGCCCTTACTGGCCAGCTCCCTCCTCCTCCACTGCCTTTGCAGCCTTCTTGTTCAACTCTGGCAGCTTATTTACCACTGGAGGCTCCTTCTGATCCTGATCTTCTTCCAACTCCTCCAACTTCTGATCCCTCTCCTTCCAGTGCAGGGCAATTGCCTCCTTTTGATAGGATATCTTCTTCAATGTTCTAGATATCTCTTGAAGTCTGGCACCTTGATCTACCACCCTCCTGGAGTTCTGGCATTGGGCTGCCGCAATTTCCTGTACTGCTCTGGTGAGTGCCCACACTGCCTCCACCAGCTCTGAGAGGCCTTCCACCCACAGTTGCCTGGACAGTTCAGCCACCCTTCCTCTATCTCCTTCCTTGGCCTCAGTGCCTCATTACCAACCTTGCACTTCCTCAGTGCAGGCCCCTTCACTATCTCAACCTTGTCATTGACATTGCCAACGAAGCTTTTTGGGCATATGCATTGCATCTTGATTGTGACATACATCACACATGATGTCACCTTCTTTCCCAGTACCAGCATGCATGCAATGTTGATGCAGTGGCAATGAAGGCATGCGTCCAGTGCATAATGGACTAGGTCCTCTGGCCAGATCTCCCTTGTCTTTCCTTTGGCCCTTGGCTTCAGCTGGGCTGCCAGCTCATCCTGTGGTTTTGTTAGTCTAGTCCTGTCTATTACTGACCCACTCACCTCCTCATTGTTGATCACCTCTGACACTTTCTCCTTGTTTGTGCACTACTCTGCCACGACCTCCTTTCCTCAGCATTTTGCCTGCTTCTCTTCATGCTTCTTGCACTCAGCTTTCTCCACCTTGCACTGCACTTGCTCCTCTGCCTCCCTCCAGACACACTCCTTGGCTTCACACCTCTCCCTCTCCTCTGCTTTGCGTCATTTCTGTTCATGCACCCTCCAGTGCTGCTCTGCATACTTGGCTTCACTGACAGCCTCATTGTTGCCATTGTGCTCTTCAAGCTGCTCATCCGACCATTTGCTGAAGTCAGCATCAAGGGTAGAGTTGGTAGCTGGGTGATGAGATATGGTAGTGATTGAAGAAAAAGCTATGTGGGTTCCCATAGTTTATATGCTAAAGTATTTCAGACTCTGATCCCACCACTTGGACCTTCTCCACCCTAACCATTTCCTCCCATCACATTTTCATGTTTCACACATCACATCTGGACACATGATCTCCCACGGCCTTCAGGGATTCAGGCCTAAGAGGGGAATACTGTCATATCCCAGATTTTCACCAAGTCCCCTCTGATCATCTGATCGTATCTCCTCCGGTGAAACACCTCTGGACCTCCTGTATCTCTGTCTCTTTATTCCCTCTCATCTATTGTACATTAACCTTACGATACATTCCTGTTCTTCTTCTCTTAGTTAGACTCCATTCCAATATGCAGTATTTAGGGTAAAGAGCATAGCTCTGGCTGTGCAAGAAGCCAAAGTCCTTATCTCAGTACACCTTCAGTATTCCAGAGATAAGTACCTGAACCTCTGTGGAACTGGACTAGATACCCAGATCATATTCAAAGAGATTGTCCTGGCAACAGATGTTCCTTCTGCAGAGACATGGGTCATCTTTCACTAACTGCCACCACTCCAACGAGAACAACAATGACAATGTCACCTACAATGATAGAGACTCTGAAAACAGGGATTTTGTATGATGAAGAGAAACTTCATCCTAGAGACAAAGGTAATGTTACAGTACAGGTATCCTAACAGATGCTTGCTACAGTGGCCTACTGGAGGAATGCCTCAGGATCTTGTTTCCTGAAGACTATGAACCTCTTTATGATGACTCATTTTATTTTTTCCCTTCCAATACAGACTCATCCCTTCTTGGTATTTCCTCTTATGAACCATCTTAATTTGACACCTATATAGACTTCTAACTGCATTGGTACAGTTGACTTCATTTCGCCTATTTCATATTCCCCTTTCGTCATGGACCTTATCACCTCCTTCAATCCACCATCCAGATCTAGTATTTTCATATTCACCCAGTCTTGCTTACTCTATAAGCCATTGTATTACTTCATGGACCATAGATTAGTAGTACTTTCACATACACTTCAGTACTACTTAAATACCCACCCTATGCAGCCATTTATACTTAGCTAAATCTGCACAATTATATGCAGTATTTGGTTTCACTCCAGCATGACAGTTCCACTGAGACTCTATCAGGATCTCTACAGGACTTCATGTTGCCTTTGAGGACACTCTAAGAGATCAAACATTATGCACGTGTAACAAGATCTTTCATGTTACAAGTATCCTAATAGATGCTTGCTACAGCAGCCTACTGGAGGAATGCCTCAGGATCTTATTTCCTGATGACTATGAACCCCTTTACAATGACTCATTTTACTCCTTTCCATCTGATGCAGACTCCTCCCTGTTTAGTAATTCCTTTTCCTTTCATGTCTTACCTCCCTATGACATCTCCTATTAATATCAAGTGACCCAAAATCAATTCTCATTCCTATTTTGCTTGAGAACTCCAGAAGAACCATTGCTGAAACCACTACCCTGATCAACTGCAGAGCTACTTGATCCTTCATAAACCTTGACTTTACCTGAAGAAACTCTCTTCCCATGGAAAGAATAGGATGACTCATATGAGCCATCAATGCCAATGGAATAGCAAACCAAGCTGGTCTCATCAGATATCACACCACCCTCACTTTCCATGTAGGAAACATCACCAAGAAATGATCATTCCACCTCCTTCCTGCTAGCAAGGAAAATGACATCCTTGGAATAAATTGATTTAGGGAACAGAACCCTGAAATTGACTGGACCACTGGCAGAGTCACACTTAATGTGCCTCATTGGGAACTCAGACAAACACTGAAAGAAAAAGAAGCAGATGAATGATGATATCTTCTCTGCTATCTCTGCAAAGATCCAGATCTAGTGATCCATGCAGCCTATTGCAACCAATATGAAATCGACACAGAACATGTCATGAAAACCACACTCTCCACCGAGTTAGAGATAGCAAAAAATGTGAAGAAAAAGAAACTCCCCAATGCATACAAAAACTATGCAGATGTGTTTGAGAAGAACCCTCCAAATATCCTTCCCCTATCTCATCCATATAATCATAACATCAAACTGCAGGAAACTTTCATTCCAAAGCAAGCCAAAACCTATCCTCAGTCACTCTCTGAATAGGAGGCATGCAAAAGATTTGTAGAAGAAAATCTGGCAAATGGAAAAATCAAACCCTCCCAATCCCCTCAAGCCACTTTTTTTTTCTTTGTCAATAAGAAGGATGGGAAGCTTTGCCCCTGTCAAGATTACAGATACTTCAATGAGCACACTGTGAAAAATGCTTACCCATTACTGAATATTCAATCCATCTTGGAACAGATTGGAAACTTTTACATCTTTACTAAGATGGACATTCAATGGGGCTACTACAATATCCAGATCATCTCAGAAAATCACTGGAAGGCAGCCTTCATCACTCCCTATGGTTTGTTTGAACCGACTGTCATATTCCTTGAGTTATGCAACTCGCCTGCCACCTTTCAAGCTTTCATGAATAATGTCTTCACCAACTATCTGGCTGAGTGTATTAACAGCTGGAATATCACAGCTGGAGCTCACAGTCAGAAACTAATGAATTAGAGCGAAGCTAAGTAGACATACCTGGAGCTCACAGTCAGAAACTGAGAGACTAAGACTGTGAGCTCCCAGCTACATCCGAACGACTACAACAACTGTAAATAATGCGCCACTAACATGACTAAGTAAACTGTCCTGAAAGCGCAGAGTGCGAAAACAATTCTAACAGAGGGGTCATTGGAACAAAGACTTGCATTTCCTGCGCGCTCCCCGACCTCAGGAGTGCTAGATATCTGTTAGAATTGTTTTTGCACTCTGCACTTTTCAGGACAGTCTACTTAGTCATGTTAGTGGCGCTCTATTTACTGTTGTTGTAGTCGTTCAGATGTAGCTGGGAGCTCACAGTCTTTGTCTCTCAGTTTCTTACTGTGAGCTCCAGGTATGTCTACTTAGCTTCACTCTAATTCATAAGTTTCTGACTGTGAGCTCCAGCTGTGATATTCTAGCTGTTAATATTTATCTCAGCAGATGCCTCCTGGACTGTCATAGAGGACACCCTAGCAGATGCAGTAGACCACTTGGCAGGCATTGACCACTTACACTATGGAAGAATATTTGGGGAGCATCCTGAGCTCATGCACAGTGAGATTAAGAGGTAGAAGTGGGTATGCCAGGAATGGCACTCGTTTTTGAGGCTGAGCCCATTTCTAGTGCAAGAGCTGATCACAGTGGTAAGATCCTGATGAGGTATTGGTGGTGTGGTTGACAGTAATGTATTGAAGATGTCATTCAATATTGGCTAGCAATGAGCTTGAATGTGGAAACCCAGAGTCAAAGAGGATCTAAGCCCAACCCTCCAACATATACCAGAGGGCATGGCACTGTATATTGACATGTCATTTGCTGATGTGAATGAGAAACCATGACTTGACAGTCATGGCAGTGCATGTTATTCAGTTGCCTATATGCAAAGCTAGCTTTGCAGCCAGGAACATGCTAAATGCCATTGCATCATGCCCTCTGACTGACTCAAATCTGCATTGGCCTATCTTAATGATTGTTACAAGTATCCTAATAGACACTTGTAGTAGAGGGTTACCTGAAAACTGCCTATGAATACTCTTCCCAGAAGAGTACAGGTCAGCAGAGAATGAGTCATTTACTCCTTTCCATCTTTATTGGACTCATCTCTTTTAGATGTTATATTTTCTGATCTGTTACCTCCTGACAGTTTCTATTTAGACTTCTGACTTAATTGGGACAGGCACTTCTATTTCATTTTCCCTATTTGTCATGGACCTTAAACACCTCCTTCAATTCACCTTTCTTGATCTAATATTTCCTATTCCATCCAGGTTTTCACTTACATACACCATAAGCCATCATATTACACCATGCGCTGATGCTTAGTGATATATACTTTCACATCAGTTATTGCACCTCTTAAATACCCACCTCATGTGGCTCAAGTATTCCAGCTAAATCTGTACAATGTTATGCAGTGTTTGATCTCACTTCAGTATGAAGGTTCTGCTAATACTCCTAGGAAAATCTACAGGACTTAGTATCACCTTTGAGGTCACTCTCAAGAGGTCAAATCTTGTGCATGCATAGCAATGATGAGGTCATGTGGTACAAGAAGAAGAGGAAAGACACACATTTGAAACATTTGAACTTGACTGGAAAAAAAAATTGCAAAAAAATTATATAATATATCATGTGTTCAAATGCAGTCATGGCTGAGACACACAATCAGTATGTATGTAGCTTTTTTTGAAGAGCCCAATAAGAATGCTGCCACATGCAAATGCCCACTCCCATATCCTTTTAGACAAGGTCATTTGTTTTCCAACCATGTTGTCCATTAACAACAAGCTACACCACTATCCCATTTCTCACTTTTGCATCCCATCTAATGGTGCAGTCATCAAGGTTGCCAATTGGGCAGAAAAATAATTCACCACCATCTGATATGGCATTCCCTAGGATGGAACCTATTTTTTTCAATCAGGTGAAACATACAAATGTTGCAAGGTGGAAGTTTATAACACAGAAAATTTTGATGAGCTATCTTCCAGTTTCTCAAAAATATGCTCACACTTGGATGAAACTGTGCTACATGGTCATTTACTGGCTGTCCAAGTAGAAGGCCTGAGCCACCAAGCTTGGCAAGCCAAAAAAAAACCTTAAGTAGCCTGACTCTTTTGTCCAGGACTACATGAACAACTGCATAGCCAGGCTCTGGAAGTACCTCACTGTGTGGTGCCTCATCATTGAATAACTACTGAGGTATTCTTCTTTGAAGAATGGTGAAAAAAAGCTGGATGTTTTCAACAAGTTCCTCATTTGAGATTAGTTTAATTGGATATGGATTGACATCAATAAAGTCCCCAAAAGAGACCATCAATACTTTTCCTTGAATTCAATGAATCTGAAGATATTTGGTAAGTGAACTCCTGATTCATCAAAGTTCTCACCCTGAATCACACTGTGTGGCTTATAAGACCTTACAAATTCTGAGCTCATCATGTCCTATCAAATAATTGTCTCTGCACTCTCACCTATACATATGTGGATTTGAGGAGTCATCAATCATTTCAACTTCGAGACTTCTTGGGCTCAGAAGTTCCAGGGTGCACATACTTGGGTTCTACATGAAAAAACACTATGAAACCTACTCAGACTTGCCATATGATCCAAATGCATGAGGAGACAGGTGGCATGAGAGCCATGACTCTGTGATCTATGTTTTGACCTAGAAAGAAGACAAGCATTTCAGGTTATATGTGATCAGAAAGTTGGTGCCATTTATGTCCATGCTCACATGGGCTAACAGGCAGCAGTAATCACAAATAGACAATGATGGTCTATCAGATGAATAGTAGGGGATGCATAAGGTTTGAGATGGTGTGACTGGATACCATGTTCTGCTGCATTATTTGCTGCAGGAGATGTTGGTGGTATGGACAGGACTCAGACAAATACCCAAAAGGTCTATCCATGAGTAGCACCACTTCAGCTCAAGTTCTGGACTTTCTGACTTGAATGAAAACAATGCAGTATACCTTTCTTGAGTACAAAGGGGGGAAGCAAGCTAAGTTGATCTGGCCCCTTGTCCTCATCAACTTGACCCTTTTGATCAGCTACAAGATGTATTTATTGGACTCACTGTGGTTAGACCTGATACACAACTATCAGGTATCCCTTCAAAGTATGAGTTCTTCCCCTCAAAGAAGGGAGGAGGTAGTTTTGGAAAAACTGACTGAATTGTAATGCAATGTAGTATAGGTGCTTGATATTGAATTTAAAAGAAATGGCCAGAATATTGTCCTCAAGAAAGTAAAATCCGGGGTTCAATTCCTCCAGCAGTCACTCAAGTCTGGTATTCATGTGAACATGTTCATCATCCTTGATACTCATGTGGACTCTGTCACTGGCAGCCTGCAATGAGCAGGTGGGATCAAGGCACCACTAGCAGCCTCTTCGAGCAAATTGCTGACAGAATTCTGCAGAAGGAGCCTATTGAAGAAGATAGATCAGGTCTTTAAAGCCACTCACAGATTTTAGTCCCCCTCAAATTTGAGCTGGTATAAAGAAGTCCTCAGTTTTTTGAGGCAGATGGAGATGATTGTTTGCAGTGAGCTGTGGGCCAGTGGTGTGAGTTGATGAAGTGTTTGAGGACCTCAAGGGACTGGTGGAAATATAGGTCTCCCATTATTTGAAAAGAAAATCTGGAGTGCATGGGACTGAAATGCTCCTCCAGGAATCAATTTAACTTCACATTGAGATTTGAAGGTTCTGAAACAATTCCACAGCAGATAAAATGGGCAATCAGCATAGATAAGATGGGCCATATATGACACACAATCTCACATGCAGTAAAAGACGATCTCAACCTCTTACAGTTGAATATAGCTTTCATGATTTTCAGGGAGCATGATTGCAAAGCCATTCAGTACAGACACATTGGGGTACATCAACCTCCACTCAGGGCTTGGGAAATCAAATTCACCTCCTGTGGCATGGAAGGTTGCAGGCCAACCAAGTTTGATTTGATGTCAGAGACTCAGATGGTAAGGTAACCATGGTTTGTAGGCAGTGCCAGTGGAGGTCTATCAGACTGAAGGTAGCAGACCTCAAGGAATTAATATTTAGGCTGAGTAGCATGGTGTCTGACGTGTTCTGATATAACCACCTGGCGATCTTAGAGCTATCTGTAAAGGACACCTTTGTGAGGCTTACCAAGGACCAATAAAACTGCATATAAATACAGTGATGACTCTGGGAACCTTTGCTAGTATTATTCGAGTAATTACTACTTAAAATGCTGCTATCTTTGTATTAGGCTATCGAGATACTCTCTGCTTCTTTTTGTTCACTGAGTTGATCTGGTTTCCATAGTCAGATAAGCAGTGAGTTGTGTATAGATCAAACAAATATGTTGACACAGTGCAATTTTTTATTTTTACTTTTAAGTCCCTCACTCTCTCAACAGCATCCACCACATCCTCATCTTCATCCATGCTGTCATGAAAACTCCTCCTCAATGGCAACTGTTCAGGATTGAGCAAATCTACCACTCAAACACTCTCTGAAACTCTGTAAATGATGCCCAAACGATGGTGGATGGTAAATAACCAGAGAGTACAGGTATGTTTGTAGTTCCCTCCCTAGAGGCACCTGATCAAACTGTTTTGCTCACGTCCCAGCATAGCACTCTAACTCTCATTGCAGCCACATGTTTGATACTGCAGCTTCTGTGGCTGTGATGCCCACATCTCAAGAAAATATACCACTTGCATGGCCTGAATTGTGAGCAGAGGAATACACATACACAAGGATGCATCCCTGTTTCAGTGAGGAAAGCTGAAGATTTCAAGTGCCCCCACTGTGCACATCTGGCATTTGAAAAAGGAGTACATATTTCTCTCTCCTACTTCTTTACTAGTTGACCAATGTGATTTCCCTGACTCTCTCATGCTCATTGAACAGAATACATTTCTGGGATACAAAGATCTGAAGCAATTGAAGATTATGTGCACTTGGCTTCCTCCACCTTGTGCCATACTCACTCCTTCTCCTCCCTCCAGGCATGCTCCTCAGCTTTGCACCTTTCCCTCTTCTCTGCTTCACATTGCTTCTGCTCATGTATCCTCCAGTGCTGCTCCACATACTTGGCTTTGCTAACAGCCTTGTCATTGCCATCATGCTCTTTGAGCTGCTCATTCAACCACTTGCTGAGATCAGTGTCAAGGGTAGAGTTGATGGCTGGGGGATTGGACATGGTAGTGGTTGAAAAAAAAGCTATGCAGGATCCCACAGTTTATATACTAAAGTATTCCAGACTTCAACCCCACTGCTTGGACCTTCTCCACCTCAACCATTTCCTCCCATTACATTTTCACATTTCACACATCACATATCTGAACACATGATCTCCCATGGCCTTCAGGGATTCAGGCCTAAAAGGGGGATACTGTCATATTCCAGATTTTCACCAAGTCTCCTCTGATCCTCCAGTTGTATTGCCTCTGGTGATACACCTCCAGACCTCTGGTATCTTCTGTCTCTCCATCCCCTCTTGTCTGTTGTACATTACTCTTATGATACATTCATGTTCTTCTCCTCTTAGTTAGACTCCATTTCGACATGCAGTGCTCAGAGTAAGGAGTACAGCTCTGGCTGTGCAACTAACTGGCACTGCATCACAACCTCTGAACCTCCATTTCTCTGAATCCTATCTTACTCTATTTGGACTTCTTCTCTCCATATATAAACTCTTGTACTCTGTCTCTATACCTCAGTTCAAATATCATCTTAGTCTCCACCTTCCCCTGTCTCCATCATTGATCTCATCATGGTGTTCTCACACCTAAGTTTCAATGACTCACCTCTGACCCTCTGACCCCTCACTCTGGCCCTCTGGTAAATTAAGGACTCTGGACTCAGATAAGGGTGCATTATATAAGGTAAAGCCAAAGTCATTGCTCCAACACATCTCTGGCATTCTGGAGATAAGTACCTGGACCTCCATAGAACCAGACTTAATACTGCCACAAATAGCTGGAAGCTGACATCCATTTCTTCATGTTCTGCCCCACCTACAGAGCCCAGTGCCAGACACTCTGCATGAGACTAGGCAGATAGGCCACCAAACTGTCATTGCTCCTCAATGACCCCAAATGCCTCCCCAACATGTTCTGATTCATCAATTTAACAAAGCACTTCAAAGCATCACATGGTAACCTTTCATCACTGAAAGTTACAGAACCTGAATTGCCCAATAGGTAATCGGAAGAACCAAAGCCTGCAGTCACACCACACACCAAAGCTGACCCACCAGTCAAAAAGTGCAGTCACCAAAAGCACATGGCCACAAACCAACATATCCTCCCTATTATATCCTGACTCTAACCGTCACCTCTGACCCTCTGGTCCCATCTTCGGAAAACCCCTTCACAAACTCCAGCACAATCTTGTGCACCTTGACCCTCCAATCTTCCAAACCTATTTCCTCCTTCTCTGATTCATGTTCACTATTACTTATGTACCTCCTTGTTTTCCTCTTTCATATTAGTCTCACTCTGTATTATTAATCTCCGATCCTGTGCTCACACAGCTCTGGCTCAGTTTCCCTCCCATACATAGCTTTGTACTTCAGTCCTCAGTTTCCTTCCTTCCATACATAGCCCCTGTACTCCATATATAACTTCTGTCCTCTATACTTTGTACTTTAGCTAGTTATTGAATTAGACACCCTCAGTTCTTCCTTTCATCTTTGTCTTGATCTTCTTGATCTCTGCTCCTCCAAAATCTGGGACACCCAGAAGTCTTGACAAGGGTACAGCACTCTGCTCTGAGTTGCTAAAGCTGAAGTTCCATTATGATCAACAATTCTGAAGTTACCTGGAGTTGTTCTGAACCCCTTGTCCACAGTCTTAACATTCACATTCAATCTCATGCTGTTAAAATCATCCAGAGAAACTTTGGATCTACTCCGGGTATCTCCAGAGTTTTCGTGGACTTGGTGGACAACAGGACTTGAAGGACTTGGCTTCAGCAACTCAGAGTGGGATGCTGCACCCTTGCTGATTATTCAGGGTATCCTTTAACTTTGGAGGAGGTGAAACATGATGAAAAGTGGTTCAAAGAACAGAGAGGTGTTTTAGTTGTTAACTAGCTAAAGTACAAGATACAGATATCAGGAGTTTATATATGGAGATCAGAGGCTATGAACAGTAAGGAGAGAAACTGAGGGCCAGAGAAAGCTATATACGGAGATGCAAATGACCAGAGCTGTGCAAACACAGGATTGAAGTAATCTATGAAGTGAGACTAATATATAAGGAGAACAAGGATGTAATGCAATGAAAAGTACAGAGAGTCAGAGCAGAGTTAAGGAGCAGAGGGTTGGAGAATAGGAGATGTGGATCAGGGGGTCGGAGTTAAGGATCAGGAGGTCAGAAATGAGTCAGAGATAAGTCAGAGATAAGGGTTAGGATATGGAATATGACACATGCCCTTACAGGCAAAAAATGCACAATGTAAAATATATACAAAAATGAGCACTATACATACATATAGAACTACTAAAGTATGTAATGTCTACCATGGAGCCATGGAGCAATGCTCTAGCAGACAATAAAGAAGGAAAAAAAAAATATTCCAAAATTGATCTCTAGCACATATATCATCTGGTCCATATTGCTGATGGTGATGAATGGAAGACTGCCTTTCATACTCACTATGGCTCATATAAATGGCCTGTCATGCTGTTCAGTCTAATGAATGCCTCTACACCATTTCAGTAGTTTATTAACACTGTCTTCACTGACCTATTGGATATTAGTGTGATTGTTTACTCAGATAATATTATCATCTTCTCTGAAGACATGGCCTCCCACAAGGAGCATGTTAAGGAGGTTTTATGCTGTCTCTGGAAGCATAGCTTATATGCCAAACTTGAGAAATGTAAGTTCCACATCAACTCTATCAAGTACCTGGGCTATCAGATGTCTTCCTTTGATCTTACCATGTCTCTGGACAAGGTCCAGTCAGTAGCTGACTGGTCAGAGCCTCAAAGGCCAAGAACTTCCAGTCTTTTCTTGGGTTTGCTAACTTCTACTGATGCTTCATTCACAACTATTCTCATATCATTGTTTCTTTCACAGTTAAGTCCAATTTCACAGAGGTCTGGGTACTTATCTCCAGAATGCTGGATGTATACTGTGGCAAGGACTTTGGCTTCATCTTATGTGATGTGCCCTTATCTGAATCCAGAGTTCTTAATTTACAGTATGAAGGGGCTGGAGTGAGAAGTCAGAGGATCAGAGGATCAGAGGTGAGTTGTTGAGACTCAGGCATGAGAATGTTGAGATGAGATCAATGATGGAGACAAAGGAAAGTGGAGACTAAGATGATATTCGAACTTAGGTATAAAGACAGAGTATAGGAGTTTATATATGGAGAGAAGAAGTTTAAATAGAATAAGGTTGGATTTGGAGGAATAGATATTCCAATGTTTTGATGCAGTGCCAGTTAGTCACATAGCTGGAGCTGTGCTTCTTACTCTGAGCACCACATGTCAGAATGGAGTCTAACTAATAGAAGAGGAACAGGAATGTATTGTAAAGATAATGTACAACAGACAAGAGAGAATGAAAAGACAGGTAATACTTGAGGTATATCACTGGAGGCAATATAACTGAAGGACTGAAGGGGACTTGGTGAAATTCTGGAATATGACAGTATTTCCCTTTTAAGCCTGAACCCCTGAAGGCTGTGGGAAATCACATGTCTGAAAGTGTGATACATATGTGAAATGTGAAAATGTGATGGGAGAAAATGGTTGGGGTAGAGAAGGTCTAAGCAGTGGGGTCAGAGTTTGAAATACTTTAGCATATGAGCCATAGAATCCTGCATAGCTTTTTCTTCAACCACTACCATGTCTTACCTGGCAGCCACCAGTCCTACCCTTGATGCTGATATCAGCAAATGGTCAGATGCACAACTCAAAGAGCACAATGGTGACAACGAGTTCTTTAGTGAAGCCAACTTTGTGGAGCAGCATCAGAGGATATGCGAGAAGAAATAATGTGAGGCAAAGGAATGAAAGAGATGTGATGCTGCAGAGCATGCCTGGAGGGAGGAGGAGAAGCAATTGCAGTGTGAGGTGGAGGAGGCTGAGTGCAAGAGACACAAAGAGAAGAAGGTGAGACACTAGGCAGAGGAGATTGCCATAGAGCAACACGTGAAGAAAGTGTCAGAGGTGATGAATGACAAGGAGGTAAGTGCACTGGAGGTAACTCTTAATGGGGCTGACAAACAGGTAGGGGGAACCAGAGCCAATGTCCAGGCCAAAAGCCATGGGGGACCTCGTCCAGTACATGCTGGATGTCTACCTCCACTGAAGAAAGCAGTGTCAATTCTGCCTTCTAGGCTAATCCAGGAGTAGAGTCCACAGTGAGGAAGATGCAAGAACTGAGTGAGAGGACTTGAAGGTAGGGGAGTGGGAGTAGTCCAAGTAAAGACTGTATTGCCAACTCTGGGGATTGACTCTTCAGAAGTCTGGGATTTATATATGTACAGGATATGTACACAGACCATGTACATATTGCCTAATCTAGAGAGGTGACATGTACACTAGATAAGAGAGATAAAATCTATTGGTGGGAGCAATAGCTATCAGTTAGCATGAGTCAAGTATAAGTCATTAAGACTGAGTCATCCATAGTCATCATGAGTAATCCATGATAAGCAGATCATATTCTATTGGTTGATAGGATTGTCTATCATTTGTGATGACACAAGATAACAGATAGCAAGATAAGAATGTTCTGAAGCATTCCAGACTCTTATGATATGATAGATAAGAGATAAGATGATTCTAGATCAATCTTAGATCTTTATCTTGATAAGATAACTCTGGACTGTGTCCAGACTCATTTTTGTATTTTAAGAAGCATGTGATCATCCATGTGATCACCTTTCCATCCACTTCCAACACATCAACATTGAGTGTATCCTGGCAGCGAGGAAGAAAGCTACATTGTGTGCAACCTGCATTGTAATCAAGATGTGATGTATGTGGCTGGGGAGTTTGGTTGGGGACTGTTACGAATGTCACTTTCACATCTCTTTATTCTTTGCCAGTCCACAGGATCAAATGCTCAACCTCACACAAATGAGTATTGGCTTACACAAGCAAGGATATATTAACATTGTATATCCTTGCTTTGGATCAGGATCACCCTATATATGGAGATCTCTCATGTCTCCTATTGGCTAGTTGACAGACTCTTGCCTTATAAGGAAAGAGACTAAGCCTATATGCCTGGTGTATTTGGACCACTCAGATATAGACATTTATTCCTGCAATCATTTGACTTCAAAATATCAAACTCATTCCTGCAGTCTATTTATACCTTTTCATTCTTCTGATCATGTGACTTTCTACATGGAAGTCTCAACCACCTTTCCTTATCTATAATGTCACCCCATGTGTTTCCCACAACTCTTATGTCTTGATCCAAGGCTATGCCTTATCACTGTCTAGATGGCGCTCATGTCCAACATGCACTATGCACATATATGCCTCTCCCATTCCATGCTCTTACTTTTCCTAACTCCTATGAACATTATATGCTGTATGTATAATATGGACAAACATGTACAAACAGTGTAGTATAGTATATAAACCAACTTGAAGTCTTGCAGATTTCCTTTCTACAGACTTTCCTATGAATGCTCTATGGCACAATGAGTGCAAACACTTCTAATTCTCACACTTTTGAGTTGTTTCAGGGATGACAATGAGATTGAGGTGGTTGAGAGGCTGGCACTAAATAAGCACAAGAAAGATGCCAAGACACTAAGACTGAAGAAGAAAGCCCTGGGAAATGGGCTAGAGGCAGGACCATTAGGGAGTTAAGAAGTTGTTAGAGGCAGTGAAGGAGGTTGAATATGATTGGGGATGGTGTTTGGGACCACAGGTTCTAACTGGGAGATGTGGAAGACTAGATGTACAGACTTTATTCAGTTGGGAGGCAAAAGGTGAAGGAAAGGGAGCCATCTTGAGCAATAACAGGATATGAACCTAAATTCTTCTTGGAGAGTTTTTTGAATGGGCAAGTCAAATTAAAGTATTTAGCTTTGATGAAAATCTGGTCTCCAACTCTGAAGTCCAGAGCAGGAGTTCTCTTAGCATCAGCTGGTTCTTGATATCACTTTTAAGCTGCAGTCAAACAATGAACTTGCCTAGCATTGATGGCTGGCCACTCAATGGTCTAGCCTGCTTGGAATGAGTTCCAATCCTGTTCCTCAGCCTGTTCACCTTCTTCACATGCATGCCAAAGCTGGGACTCAAATAAATCCTGACAAACTTGCTGATTACATCAATAGCAAGGTAACAAAAAATATTATTGAAGTTCTTCTGAGAAAAACAGGTACTTCCTCACATGCCTTGCATGCCTCACATTTTGTCAGAATTCATGCATTTAGTCATTCTCCCCATGCCAAAGCTGCAAAACCCCTGAGCAACCGCTCACCAGCTTGTCATCATTATCTTTCCAGCCTTTGTCTCTGTGCAGCCCAGTCCTTCCACTTCTGAGGCCTTCTGACATCAGTCCTACCCCTTACTCCTTCATTCTCAAATTCATCTTCCTTTCTTTTTGACTGTCTCAAGCAGCCCTTTCTCCAACAGTCAATTTTGCCCATCACTACTTTGTTCTTTTCTGCCATTCTGACTGCTCCAGCAGACAGAAAAGAGGTGCATGCAATTTAGAACCCACTTTTGAAATGCCTAATGATCTATCAGAAAGAAAATTTGTCATTGATCTTTCTCTTTCTTTAACTCAGTCAATAATGATCTGTGAGCCATCCCTTCCTGTACAGATGTTTTAGAACAAGAGGAAGATGATGAAGCTCTCCTAGAAAACATTCATAATGTAATCCATAACATTACTGGGGATCCTCAAGCTCAGAAAAAGAGCAAAGAATAACTGGATGGCATTCATTTTGTCTTGAAAACGAAGGATGATGCCATGGTTACTCTATCTACCAGTGGTGGAAATAGTATGCTTTGGCTCATTTCACTCTTGATCAATTACCACCTCAAGTTCATTGTGGTCTGTTCCCTTGTGATCCTCCTCAATAAACAGTTGAACAGAGCTCAGGCTATGGGAATTCCATGTACAAACTACTCTGCTTCCAAAACAATTCCTTCCAACACACAAATTGTTTTTCATCAAGTTGAGCATTTCATGCAATGTGATTTCAAGAAGTAAATCTTTTTATTTTCCTCCACTCATTTGATTTCCTTACCCACTTCCCTAAGGTTAATCACTGGACCTGATGTCATCAAGTTTGACTGTTTTTTTATCGACAAGCACCACAATCAAATAAACAGCCACCTAAAGAGGCAACAAGCCTGGAAATGTTTGTGTATGAATGCTGGCAAATATCTTATTCTGATTACTCTACTTTCTGGGACCATTCCACTTTTGCTTGAGGAGCCTCTCCTCCTTTACTATTGCTCTGTTCAAGTGAAATCCACTAAATTTGATCTTTTACAGTCTTGTTTCACCTCATAAGTAGCATTTGTAATATTCACTTTGTTCTTATCTTTCAACCCACAGCCTCATTTCTGTGGTCCAGATGATCAGTTGTGCAGGTAGGGATGACCAAGAGTCCTGCATATTCTTCCTTGCCTTTTGAATGGGCCCAAAAAGCCTCTCTTATTTTGGACATATCAATGATCCATGAACTTGACAGGGTTGTCCATGATAAAGCCTGCCATGTAAATGCCCTTACCTATTGCATGGATGGTAAATACAGTGCATACAATTGCCATGCCCAATCAGAGAGGATTGCCTGTGACATATGTGCACCACAATCTGCCATCCATCATCTTGTCTCGAAAGCACTAAATCATACAAGTCCATTTATGTGATTTGATCCAGAGCTCTTCTTGCCAATCCCAGCACTCACCATCTGCACTATATGTAATCATCTCTGTCCTTCATTATCTGAAGACAGCTATGTCCAGCTTTCGGAGTGCCCTGTCAGAGATAACCCCATCCATCATTTGTGCTGCAGATACTCTAGAAGGTCTTCAAACATTTCTCTAGCTTGGTTGAGTGGTTCAGGTGATCCTTCCTCTCAGATACTCTGTAGATCAGTCTAAAACACCTTACTGCTGACAGGCCCATTCCCAACTGGTTACTTTAAACTCCCAACCCAAATTCTATCAACCCATTCTATCTTTATTTCTCCCACTTCTCCAGGGAATGTTCAACAGGGCAGAGCACGTTGATGCTTCAGTGAATGGTCAATTGAATCAAACAAAAGCTCTTGTTAAGTATTTATCTGCACTTAAGGGAAAATGTGCTTTTCACTTCATCATTAACCATACCTTTATTTCAGAGCACTTTTCATTACCTTGTGATGAAATCAAGCTTCCCCATTATGGGGAATATAAAAAATTTAAAGCCACTTTCATATTTCAACCACACACTTATTGCTATCAGTGTGATATTCCCCAAGATCAGAACCATAACAGAGAAGAGCTAAACTGTCACAAGATTATGGAATTGGTTTCCAAGGGATATTCCTTTGCCCACTTCATCTTCAAGGCAACATTTGCCATTTGGCAGATTTCAAAGTACAGACAGTGGTTTACTCAGAACCATCACATCACTGAAAGTATAAAGAGTTTGCATTCCTTTCAGAAGTGGACTATCCAGGAAGATACAATGGCTGGTTGGTATCATAACTGTCTTGAGGTCTTTTTATGATACTGCCAGTGCATAGAATCTTCACAGCCCCATTTGTTTTGCCTTCCTTCACCTGACCATTCCTTTGTCCCTGTTGCCATATGGATGCATTCAGTTCTGAACTTTGGTTTGGGTTGCTCATCCTAATTTCTTTAGTTTGGTTCAGAACATGCCTCAAACTTGCTGCTTTCTCCACCTATATGACTTTATGGCTATGTCATGACAGACTGCTCCTGCATCCCCTGTTCCCAGTGCTTCCTCTATGCTATTATATTTTTTGTGCTTTTTTTGTGTGCCACTTATCGCTTCCTGTGGCCCAATGCTGTTAGTATATACACAATGACACTATTATATATATGTTTTGAGCCATTGCACAACCTCCCTTCTCTATCTCCCCTGCATCCCCACAATCTTCCCTTTTTACATTCCATATGTGCCTGTGACTTTCCCTTCTTTGTATCTCCTGTGTTTCCACAACCCTGTTGTCTCTATATCCCCTTCTTCACTACATCAGCGGCTCCTGTTTTTTTTTATGTAACAAATTCAATCTACTTGATTTATTGTAATATATTTAACACATTTATTATCCTATCATTGTGTCCTTCTTTAGCTTTGTACATATGTCACAAAGTAAATAACTTCAATTACAGGGTAAGCTTCATTTAGTACATCTATAGGGTGCAAGTCAGCAGGCATGTATGAATTTTCAGAATGAAACACACAGAGTCATGAGTTTAGGTCAGAGTCAGCAGGCCTAAGCTCTCATGTTTATGTGCAACATCATCATCATTTAAATCTTCTTTAGTGGGGACTGCATGCAAACTGCCTCAGTGGATTGCATCTGAAGAGTCTATTACAGGCTTGAAAAGAAGAAAAAGCAAAAAAGTCCACACACAATTGCCTTTTCACCAACAATAGTGACATGGTGGTGGTCAAAGTGAGATGTGGTCTACACAATCCAGCAGAGTATTTGAGGAGGGCCATAGTGTTGCTTACTATTCAGCAATTCAGTGATGTCCTCATTCCACACCCCACCAGATGTACCAAATGATGAATCTGAATCCCCTCCAAACAAGCCTGTTCTACTTTCCAACATGCTCAAAATGTGCCCCTACCAGCTAAAAATCTATAAGATCCCAAAGACTCACAAGGCAATCAATAGGGCTGCATATCTGAACTGGAAAAACCAGGCAGTATGATACACTCATTCAAAAGAATGTGTTTATGAGCACCTAGAGGGTGGCCCATACAAGCAATGCAGTATTGAGGCAATAAACTCAAACAGTGAGACAATTGGATATGTTCCCCTCCCCTCACACTATCACCAAGCTTGAGTTCTTCTTTACTATATGATTATCCATAGACTCTCCGAATGGGAGGCCTGGTCAGCTGCTGCATCTGACCCCTGAAAATTTGTGAACTCAGAAAGCACATCACCAAGGAAATTATGAATCAAAATGGGATGTGATTGGTTCTCTTTCTTATGATCTGGCATCTGATCATCGACAAGCTTCTCACTCACTCCATGTTCTCTGGTAACAATGATCATCTCAATATCTTTGACAAGTTTCTCTTTCATGAATACAATGGCTGGCTCTGGATGAGTTACAAACAAATCCCTTTGAGAGAACACTTTTGGCTCAAGGTAACCCCAACAGATCCTAGAAATGTGTTATATTCCAGAAATTCACCAAGTCTTCTCCAATCCTCTGGTCATATCATCTCTGGTAATACACCTCTGGACCTCTGATATATTCTGTCTCTTCATTCTCCCTTGTCTTTTGTATGTTACCCTTATGATACATTCCTGTTCCTCTTCTCTTAGTTAGACTCCATTCTGACATGCAGTGTTCAGGATAAGGAACACAGCTCCAGCTGTGCAACTAACCAGCACTACACTAAAACCTCAGAACCTCTGTTCCTCCAAGTTGTACTTTACTCTTTCCTGACTATGACTCTCCATATATAAACTCCTGTATTATGTCTTTATACTTCAGTTTGAATATCACATTAGTCTCCACACTTTCTATCCTCCACCATTAATCTCATCCTGGCATTTTCACATCTGAGTCTCAATGACTTATCTCCAACCCTCCAACTCTCCCATAAATTAAGGACTCTGGACTCAGATAAGAATACATCACACAAGGTAAAGTCAAAGTCCTTGCCCAAGTACATCTCCAGCATTATGGAGATAAGTATCTGGACCTCCATGGAACCAGACTTAACAGAACACAGCTGAATTTAGTAAGCATTGTTTGCATTTCATTCCTTTTTTACTAAGATGTGGGCTGCTTTAGACTAGAAAAAAGCATATTCCATCAGAACTTCTCTCACCTCCTATGTTTCTGGTAAACATGGTAAACACTTGGATATTTGGACAAATTAATCACTATGATTTTCTATTCTCATGAAGAGCATCAATTCCTGATGTTCTGAGATTTTATAAGATCAAAACTCTCCTCAAGGAGTATGGGGAGCTTCCATAAAAGCATGATGCAGTGGCATATCTGCCTTGTTGGCATAAGCACAAGAAGCTGCCAGTGCAGTTCCTCATGGAGGATGAGGACTGCCTTTTTAACCACCCCTGTTTGTGAGTTCTGAGCAGCACTCAGGATGCAATTCTTATTCTTATGATTCATGCTACAGACAAATACTCTCCTCTATGTCATCACAAATATCAAACAAAGGAGCCTCTCCAGGCCTTTCAATTAGATTTGTGTTATGCTTGACCTAAGTCTAGTATAGACTGCAAAGAGGTTCGAGGGCTGGCTGCTGCTATTCAGCTTGCAGAACTAAAGTTCATCATAGGGAGGTCCTAGATGAGGTTGAGGAGTCAAGGAAGTATTCACTCAAGAGTAGAATGAGGACTTAAGGACTCAATGGCAATCAGTGTAAAGGTTAGATTGTGGAGATCTAACTTGGGGATACATCAAGGATAATGTAGGGTTTATATACAAGTCTGAAGAATAATAAAGTGGTGACTAAAGAAGGTGACTTGACCTTGAAAAGCAATAGAATTGCAAAGAATGTAGAGTCACTAAGGAAGAATGAGTAATGTGCTTATGGTGTCTTGGAAATACAGCTGCATATGAGTCACACTAAATAGGTAAGCTAAGAAGGGAATAAAGGGGAAAAGAAAGAGCTCAAGTGGGACTCGAACAGTAAGGGCAAAGTCCAAATAATGAGAGGAAAAAGAAAAGTGTACTAGTAAAAGTGTGACATCCATGAATCATAACAGTTTGCAGTTCCATTTTACTTCATCTGTTACTGTTAAATCTCAGACAGAGCTTTCAGTAATTGCACAACTGCACTTTCATTTGACTACTCTGATGCTAGGAGCCTTATTGCTGTCTTTTTCATGGATTTAGGAGGCCCAATGGAAATTCCAAGTGCTCTTCATTACTTGCAAAGCCTATTTGGAGACTGATTTGACAAAATTTCACAGGATAAATGTAATGTAGGTACAAAAGTGATGGCACCAAGTCACATCCTGCTGGTAATGTCTAGGGCATAACTTTATTAGTAAGTGAGTGAATGCTGGTGATTCAGAGATGATCCAAGAGCCGCTAAGTGATGATTGAAGATTGGGCGCAAGGCAACTAGCTGTTATTGAATCTCCACTATGCCTTAAATACAATCTAATCTAATTTCACATTTCTGAGTAAGATGTTTCACCTTGGTGAGTCAGCTTGCATCATGTGCAGTCACACTGCCCACCTAGACTTCCAACACTCCCCCTCAAGCCAACACCATGCCAAGTCTGGCAAGGTGTTTTTGATGTTTTGGCTTGGGCAAGGCTTTTGTGAAAAGATCAGCCATCATATCATTAGTAGAACAATATTGTAGCTCAATAATGCCTCATTTCACATTTTGTTGAATAAAATGAGCTCTCAGGTCGAAATATTTTGCCCACTGATGGAATTATCTCTCTTTTGCAATCGCTAAAGCTGATTGGTTGTCCCCATATAGTAATGTGGGATCTTCATGTGGCATGTTCAATTCAGTGAACAAATTTCGAAGCCAGATGGCTTCTTTTGCAGCATGGGTTAATGCTGAATATTTGGCTTTGGCAGTCGAAAGCGTGACAGCATGCTGCTTTTTGAATTGGGATCAGTAATATATTTTATTCCCAAGTCATGGCTACCTGATAAATATCATAGGACTCGTTTTGCTGCAGTCCAATGGCTCATGTTGGGATTTGCCATAAAAGTTGTGAGTCACGACACCGCAAATGCTATATCGGGCCTGGTGGCCACTGATGCATACATAATTGACCCGATTAATGAAGCATAAGAATTGCTTTGGTCACATCCCTCTGTATTGTGCAATGGTTCAAGACAGACATTGAGATCCAGCAGCATCCCAATACTATTGGCATTTTCAAGGTTCCACCGTCATAAGATAGACTCAATATATTGTTTCTGTGTGATTTGTAGAGTTTTATTCACTTGATCACGCTTGATTTCGATCCCTACAATTTTCAACAGGTCACCCATATTGGTGATATTGAATAAGGTTTTAAGTTCCCTTTGAGCCAAATCATAGCTGTGCTCGCCTTTGAGAATAATAACAAGTTGTCCACCCACACAGTGATGATATCACTGCTGTCATTTGTATTCCGGGTGTAGACACAGAGATCGGAAATAAGATTTGTAAATTCTATTCCCTTGAGTCAACAATTGAGCTCAATATTCCATTCATGCCCAGATTGCTTTAATCCCTATATAGTTTTTATTAAAAGGCATTTTCTCGGTGTTCCATTGCCAAACCCTTCAGGTTGCATCATGTATATTTCCTCTTTTAGAGTACCATTTAAGTAAGCTCCCTTTACATCCATCTGCTGGATTTCCTAATCACATGCAACTGAGAGAGCAAATAGCACACGAATTGTTTCAAGTCTCACAACAGATGAAAACATTTCATTATAATCCATGCCCAGTTGTTGTGTGAACCCACAAGCTACTAATCTCACTTTGTATTTTAGCAGCTCTCCATCCTTTCCATATTTTTTAATAAATACCCATTTATTGCTTATGGGTGTTCTGTTGTCTGGAGGATCAACTAACTCCCATGTACCCATTTTGTGCAATTGGGTAAGCTCTGCTTGAATGGCCTTTTCCCATTCAGGCCATTCGGGGAATGCTTTCGCCTCTTTGAGCGATTTCAGATCATCTTGCCCATTATTTGACTCAGCAAATGCTTGGTAAGCAATTTTGGCTGCTGACAACACATGATCATTTTTATCATCATTGTCATCATCACATTCTTGTAGATCTGGGAGTAGATCGTCAAGCTGACTATAATCGTGTATTTCTTTAGGTCGTGTACTCTGTCTCAGAGGTTCCTCTCCCTCTGTCTAATGTTTTCTCTTTTCAGGTCGAATAGTCATGTTTATCCCACTATTACTAGATTTGGCCTGTGGCTCTATACCGGGTTGTGGCGTGTCCCAGTTTCCCAACTCCCCCTCATGCTGCACATCTGGTGCAGGAGTGGGAACACTTTCCATTTGGAGGAATCAGAAATTTCACAACACTTTTATCTGTCATGTTGCTTTGTCATAGTACTTTATAGCTTTCGGTCCCTCAATGTAGCCCGTAAATACAAATTGTTTGGCTTTGAGTGCAGTTTTCAAGAGATTAAGGGTTTCATCTAAAACCCATACAGGACATCCGAGTTCCTGTAATTCAGACACATCATGCTTTTCTTTGGACCATTTTCCCTCAGGTGTATTATTATTTAATGCGCATGTGTACAATCAGTTATGTAAAAACACCACATGATGGACCATGGTGGGCCATAAAAACTAAGGGATATTGTGTGCGAAAATCATTGCACATGACATTTCCATAATTGTCTGATTGAGCCACTCAGCAACACTGTTCTGCTGTGGAGAATATGGCACCATAAATTCAAGAGTAATGCCACGGTCCTTGCACCATGTGACAAGAGATGAGTTATTGTATTCATGACCATTGTCAGCTTGGATTCATTTTGGCTGCATATTGCAGCCATGCTCAAGATAAGCAATATGTTGTTGCACTTTTTCAGACACTTCATCCTTTCATTTCATGAAATAGATTGTACATCGTTGTGTACAATCATCAGTAAATGATATGTAATATTTTAGTCTGCTAATGCCTTCTGTTTGGGTAGGACCCCACACATCAGTATGAGTCAATTCTCCTGGCACCTCGGCATGACCCAAAGCCACACTTGGAAATGGGCTATGATGTAATTTTGCTGCAACACATGCAGCACACTTGAAATCAGGTGTTGTCATGTCGATTTTTAGACCATCGAGTAGATCTTGTCTTAGTAATACTTTTAATCTATTAAGACTGACATGGCCTAGTATGCAATGTCAGGTATACCAGTTCTGGTGTGTTGTTGCCACTGCTGCTGTGTTGGGTGACATGGTCTCAGCACTGACATAATATGTGCCATTTATTAAAATTTCTTCAGCAATTACGTGATTGGTTTGGTCAATCAATTGTAGAATGCCCTGCCCAAACATGGCCTTTCTGCCCATGCTATTGAGGTGGGGAATAGATAAAATGTTATTGTAGACATCTGGAGCATAGAGTACATTCGTCAGGGTGAGATCAAAACAATTTCTCCCAGTTGAAGTTTGTAATATAATGTCTCCTTGTCCATGGATGGGAATTGATTGTGTCACAACTCCAATGAGTTCTGTATTACTCGACACAAAATTGGTAAGTGTGTGTTGATTATTCGTAACATGCACAGTAGCTCCAGAATTGGCAATCCATGAGTACAGAGTAAAAGCATTATCATTTACATCGCCCATCTGTACATTCATTGGAATCTGTATATACAAAGGCCATTTGTACATTTGTGGGATCAACATGCACTGCACCAGCCTTCAACTTCTTCCCCCTTTTATTGGCTTGACTGTCATTCTTCAGTTCACCAGGTGCATAGCACTCCATAATCACATGCCCGAATCAGTGACAATTTTTACACATTTTCACATCTTTATATCGGCAATCATCACACACATGACCGAGCTTATTGCAGACTGAGCATTTCTGGATCTGCTCAATCTTGCACTGCTTTCCATTGTGCTCGACAAAATATGCCTGCTCAGCATGCAAAAAATCCTCTGCCTTTTGCTTACCCTTGCTTCTTTTCATGCCAGACACTCCATTGCATCATTCCCATTCATCCCCAATCAGGGCAAACAGCTCCTGTGGGGTCATGTGAGTCATGCCTGAATCGGCGGTGCTAGCACAGGCTCCCATATACATGCCAACCCATCCATTCCAGGATTTTGGCAGGGAAGTGAGAACCATGTTGCAAAATTCCCTATCAGGCAAAGGGTGTCCTAATAGGGCTAGATGATTTTTCATCCACCTCATCTCATTCAAGTGAGTTGGAATTCTTATATTCTCGTCTGCAACCTGCTGGTACATAGTGCATTTAATGGCAATGACGGTCTGCTGACCTGTCACCTCATGCTTGGCTTTGAGACTCTCCCACATCACATTTGAGGTAAACACCTCATTTACATGATGCATCTGATCCTCGGAGAGATTGATCGAAATCAGCACAGGGGCTTTCTTTTCTTTTAGTTCCCATGCTGCGATTCCCTTGGCATCATACAGCTTGGGAGCTTCCTGGATGACATTGTCTGCTATGTCATACAGATTGAACAATGTAGTCATTTTGAATTTCCAGGGAACCTAATTCTCGTCACTAAGTTGATCGATTTTGTATGAGGACATGGTGCTGAGGCCAGTGCCCACCGGTGTGATTGTGGGATTTGCTGGGACAGCAGGACTCATGACAGTGGCAACGTCAGAGTTGGAAAAAGTGGCAATGCCCTGGCTAGACATCACGACAGCACCCAGAATCGGATCTGGGCTTATGGGGGAGGAAGTCATGACAAAAATAAAAGAAACAAAATAAGTATTTGTGACAATGAGACTGTTTGCTCGCCTATCAGTCACAAGCCCTAAACGGCAGGGCTTATAACCTCATGGGATAAATGTAATGTAGGTACAAAAGTGACAGCATCAAGTCATGTCCCACTGGTAATGTCTAGGGCGTAACTTTATTAGTAAGAGAGTGAATGCTGGTGATTTGGAGATGATCTGAGAGACACTAAGCGATGGTTGAAGATCAGGCGCAAGGCAGCTAGCTGTTATTGAATCTCCACTATGCCTTAAATACAATCTAATCTAATTTCACATTTCTGAGTAAAATATTTCACCTTGGTGAGTTGGCTTGCATCACATGCAGTCACACCACCTGCATAGAGTTCCAACAAAGTTGTTTGATCAAAACTTCTCAACATGATTGTTGCTACCCCTGATGTCTCTGGGTGAGGTGTTTCAATTTTAGAGGCCTGATGGTCAGGAAGGAAACACAAAGGCAAAAGTGTTCCGGGAAAGATCTTCTGTGGAAGCAGATATGAGGATGAAAGAACTTGTTGAAAAGGAGGAGTGGGTGATTTCAAATGCAGCAGCAGACTCATTCATTGCGGAATTTTCCTATCCATATAATTTTGGGCTATAGCATCACAGTCCCATCTCTGGCACTTATTTCAACATCCCCTTGCTTAATTCCCATTCCTTGCATTAATCCCTCCATTTCCACTACTGAATGCTACTAATCAACTTTTACTGTGGTTTTTTTTTCTTATCCCCTTTATGACCCTGCATGTCATTCATTCCAGTCCATTTTCAGAGCTGCTGGAAGATTGCATTCCTTGTATATGATGACAAGGGAGGATGATTCAAGCATGGCTAGGCTAGTCTTGATTGTATTTATGAACACAGTCCAAATAGATGGTGAAACTGGCTTCTTGGCCTCAATGGTGGAGTCAACCATTAGCATATGCACCATGCTTGAAAGAAAGGCATGTGCATGGGCAGGAAAAACCATCTGTGTCCCAAATGCAATCAGAAAATCAAATGTTCTCCTATTTTGTTTCATGTTCAGAAATAGAAAAGAAAAGAACACTACTTCCATCTCTGAATCACTCACTTTTCCACTATTCCAATTGCCTAATTCAATTGCCCAAACACTCTGATCATTACCCCACCAGTGAGGAGAAAGAGGCCATGTCAGCCACTGTGTGATGCTGCATTCTCCTGGAACCAGGTCATTGAAGAAGGCTTGAAAATACCTGTCTCACATGCCTTGGCACCTGTGTTTACCATTTCTGCCTTCATATCATCCCTGACAAAGATGTTCAGAATATCAGGAATTGTACTGAAAGCTGATATATCTGTCAAAGTTCCATAAAAGATTCCCCTGGTGGCTGGATCAGAATGGATTTGCAGCATCTTAATTGTGTTGGTAGGCCAGCCACTGTTGGTTGACTGGTGGATAAATTGGACTGCAGGCAAAAGGGTTGAAATTGCACCTTTATTCCTCCCAGCCATCAACTTTTGTCAGCAAAAAAATGCCTGTGTTATATAAATTGAATGGATTACTTGATCAATTGATTAAACATCAGAATCACCACCTATATTCTCTGGCTATACACCATATTGAATTTCAGCTTGAAACAAAGAAATGAACCCAAGTCATCTGAGTCCATCTTTGCTGGTGTGATGCAAATCAACACTAATGGCCAAGAAGTATGAAGAGGAGCAGGTGAGGTGCCAAGTAAAGGAGGTCATGGCAGAGCAGTACATGAACAAGGAAAAGACATTGGAGGCAGTTGATGATGACAAGGTGATAAACTGGACTGGACTAACAAAACCACAGGATGAGCTAGTGACTCAGCTGAAGCCAAGGGCTAAAGGAAAGGTAAGGGAGGTCCAGCTGGAGGACTTAGTTTATCATGTGCCAGACACATGCCTTTGCTGCTGCCACATCAATATTGCATGTGTGCTGGCATTGGGAAAGAAGGTGATGTCATGTGTGACATGAGTCGCAATCAAGATGTGATGCACATGCACAGGGAGTTCTGTTGGTGATGATAACAATGAGGTCAAGATAGTCAAGGGGACTACACCCAGAAAGTGCAACACCAGTAATGAGGCACTGAGGCCGAGGAAAAGGGCAAGGAAGGAGATGGAGGAGGGCACACCGGTGGCAGAACCATCCAGGCAACTGGGGGTGGAAGACCTCTCAGAGCTGGTGGAGGCAGTGCAGGCACTCACTGAAGTGGTGCAGGAGATAGTGGGAGCTCAACACCAAAGCCTTAGAAGGGCAGTGTATCAAGGCACCAGGCTTCAAGAGATATCAAGGACATTGAAGATGATGTCGTTGTATCAAAAGGAGGTGATCACTCTATACTGGAAGGAGTGGGACCAGGAGTCAGAGGAGCTGGAAGAGAAAGAGGATCAGGAGAAAGCTCTGGTGGCAGATAAGCTGCCAGAGTTGGACAAGGAGGCTGCAGAGGCAGTGGAGGAGGAGGGAGCTGGCCAGTAAGGGCCAGATATGGACTTTGCAATATAGTAGATATATATATATATATATTTCTTTGTCTTTTCTTTTTCTTCTATGTATGTGTAAAAGGAAATGAATCAGAGAGAATCAGAAATGAGTTAAGGAATCAGAGATAGAGGAAAACAGTGGTACATATTGGAGTGAACTAAGAAAAACAGAGAAAGTTGTAAGTGGGAGAAATTTAGATCAGGAGATGTGAGGTCCAGGCTTATCTGAATAATGGAGATGAAAGTTGGCAATGAGTTCAGATGCATGATCTAACTCTGTCACCAGCAACCAAGAAGTTTCTTCGTCAGTACCTTCATAACTGGACCATCGAACTAGGTATAAGATTTTGCAATGTTTTCATTGGTGGTCCACTTTGAAGTTGAGGATTTCGGAGATCTTGAACTTGGGTTTGCCATCAACCTCAACTGGAGGTGGAGGAGGTTGTACACAGTTAAGAATGGTGTTTGGGACTGCAGGTTCTAACTGGGAGATGTGGAAGACTGGGTAAATGGACTTCATTGAGTTGGGAAGGTAAAGCATGAAGGAAAGGGAGCCAACTTGAGCGATGACAGGATATGGACCTAGGTTCTTCTTGGAGAGCTTTTTAGATGGTTGAGTCGAATAGAAGTATTTAGCTTTGACAAAAACCTGGTCTCCAATTTTGAAGTCTGGAGCAGGAGTTTGCTTAGCATCAGCTGGTCCTTGATATTGCTTTTGGGCTGCAGCTATTTCCTCACAGAGGAATTGGTGGAGGGAATCGTGGTCTACTAAGTATTCTCTGGCTCTAGCAGAGGTGAGATCACATTCAGGATGAACAGCAATATTGAGGTGATAACCCTTATTAGTGAAGGAGGGGGAGACACCAGTGATAGCATTTGGAGCGTTATTGTAGGAGAACTCTGCAAGGGGCAGGAGTTCGGACCAGTTATCTTGTTGATAGTTACAATAGATTCAGAGGTATTGCTCCAGGGTCTGATTCATTTGCTTGATTTATCCATCGCCTTTGGGATGATAACTGGAGGTGAAATGGAGCTTCATGTCCAATGCTTTGTCTAGAGAATGGAAAAAATGTGATACAAATTCAGAGCCTCTGTCGAAGGTGATGTGGGAGGTGACACCATGCTTGGAGAACACATGCAGGAGGAATAGTTTGGCCAACTCTGGAGATGTCACTTTATTATCAGTCAGGATGAATATATACTATTTGGAGAGTCAGTCCATGATGACGAGTATAGCTGTGTGACTGGAGGAGGCTGGGAGTTGTTCAATGAAATCCATGAAGATGGAGTTTCATGGTTTCTTGGGGATAGGGAGTTGTTTAAGAAGCCCATAAGGCTTATGTCTCGGAACTTTTGTGTGGGAGCAGGCTGTACAGGAGGAGACATATTCTTTGACAAATGTCTGAATTTCTGGCCAGGTGTATTCACAGCAAATTAGTTTGAGGGTGTGATTTTGGCTGAAGTGGCCAGAGATGGGGTGGTCATGCTTGAACCGGAGGACTTGGAGACAAAGGTTATTGACATCAGGCACATACATGTGGCCATCAAGACGAAGGTAGTCATCAAAGTCTACAGTCCAGTGAGAGTTGGTAGTAGAGTCAGAAGGGAACATGTGAAATGTGGCAAGGAAATCAGGGGGAAGACTGGATAGGATATCACTGTGGAGCTTCTTGAGGTTGAAGAATGTGCTGGCCCAGAGGACCAGGTAAGCTAGGTAGGTGGCTTGTAGGGACGCAGCGAGTTGCTCTTGAGTGAATACTGGTCAGAAGTTGCAGGGATTGACACGAGCATACTCCTTATCCCCCTCTCTGAGGTAGACATCCCAGCATTTAGTGAGTGCATCAGGTTTCTCGCTGAGGCTGCCAGGCCGAAACTGGACTGCCATATTGAACCAGGAAAGATACTCTGACCAGCAGGCTTGCTGCCTGGTCAGGAGCTTGGTGGTGGAAAAGTATTCCAGGTTTTTGTGATTGGTGACCATATCAACTGGAGTACCAGATCCTTCGAGATAATGTCACCAGGAGCAGAACACTTTGTGAATAGCTAAAAGCTCCTTGTCATGGGTGTCATAGTTGAGCTCCAGAGAAGTCATCGTGTGAGAGTAATAAGCCACTGGCTAGATTCCAGGGCGTTTGTGAGACTGAATGGCATGACAAGCCATTTATAGGAGCTATACTGTGTTCAGAAGGTAGTCTTCCATTCATCACCTTTGGCAACATGGATCAAGTGGTACGCGTGTCTGAGATCAATCTTGAAATAAATCTTTGCGTGGCTAGAAGCATTGAGGAGGTCAGAGATGTGAGGAAGGGGGTAGTGGTCCTTTTTTGTGATCTTGTTCAGTTCTCTGAAGTCAACGCAAAGACAGAGGGAACCATTCTTCTTGCAGACAAAGAGGACTGGAGTTGTGTGAGCAGAAGAAGAGGGTTGGATAAAACCAATGGAGAGGTGTTCATCTAGAAAAGCACAAAGGGACTCAAGCTCAGAGGGTGAAAGGGAGTAGGTGGAGCTGAGGGGAGGCAAGGTACCTTCTTCTAAATCAATCTTAAGATCATGTTCACGATGAGGGGGAAGAGTGTTGGCACATCATTTGTTGAACACATCAGAGAAGTCATGGTACTCTGGAGGAACTCTGGAAAGATTGATCTTTTTAGGAGGTAGAGTAGCTGTGGCTTGGAGGTCACCTTCTCAGAGGCAAATTTGCATGCTGAATTGGACTGAGCCTTGAAGATGGCATGCCAAAGCGAATGCCGGAGCATTGATAAGCACAATGGGGGAAGCCTTTCACTCAGAGAAACATGGTGTATTGGGCAGTTTGCTGACACAGGATATCTCATTTTTGATCCGGTCCAGGAGGCCATTGTAGAAATGGTGCCAGAGTGCACCTTCTTCATAGCCTCAGACCTGTGAAGTAATCTGGTTGAACTCATCAACATACTTGTTGATGCTTAGCATCTCTGACAGAGTTGTGGGGGCCAAAGTTGTCATTTAACTTCACTATGAAATCCCTATAGCTATCCATCCAAGTAGGATGGAAGGCAGGGTTTCTGATGTTGAGGAGATCAGGCTTGAACCATTCCAGAGCCATTCCTTTGAGGAACGACTACATGAAAGTGATCTTGGTGCAGTCATTCCAGAAAGCCCTAGGCTGGTCCTGGAAATTGAGTTCATACTGGACAAGGAAGGTCCAGAGCTTGCAAGGCTTCATTCCATCAAATTGGTCTAGCTTGCAAATCTTGATGCATTGACCACTGGAGTCATTGAGGCAGCTATTGGCATGTGACAGGCCTCAGATGGCATCAGCCAGATTGGCTAATACTTTCTCAGGGTTGATGCCATTGTTGTTGGTGCCAATGTCATTACCATCATCGCTATCTCTGGGGTTGTCGTCTGGGTTATCACTGAGACCTGGGAGACCTCTGGGGATGTCAGACTCTTCATTGTCTGAGTTGGAATCTGTGGAGTCATCACTAGGACCATCATCGTGGTCCAGAGATGGGCATGGAGGTGGTGACATATGGTAACCACCGGGGAAAGCTCTTTTGATAGCTTCATTGCTCTCAGAGAGCTCTTCAATGTGTGTGCTCAACAGTGGTTGGTGTGCACAAGAGGTGGAGGAGAGAGGTTGATGAGCAGAGAAGCTTCAGAATTGCCTGATGAGTTCAGGAATATGATGAGAACTGGCGAGGAATGAATAGGGGTTTGGCTGAGCAGCCAGCTCTTGTTCTCAGGTTCTCCAAGAATGAGCGCAGGTGTACATGACGTGGGTAGCCATTTGCAATTGTTGGAAGATGGTGTAGGATGGGATGTAATAGGAAGGGGCTCATAACAAGTGTGAGTTCGAATATACTGTTAAGTCCAGTTCCATGGAGGTCTGGGTACTTATCTCTGGAATGCCAGAGGTGTACTGAGGTAAGGACTTTGGATTCACCTTATGTGATGTGCCCTTATCCAAGTTCGGAGTCCTCAATTTATAAGGGGGTCAGAGTGAGGATTCGAAAGGTCAGAGAGTCAGAGGTGAGTTGTCAAGACTCAGATATGAGAACACCGATGAGAGATCAATGGCAGAAAGAGGGGAGTGTGGAGACTAAGATGATATTCAAACTGAGGTACAGAGACATTGTACAGGAGTTTATATGCAGAGGAAAGAAGTCCAAATAGAGTAAAGTAAGATTCCGAGGATGGAGATTCTGAGGTTCTGGTGCAGTGCCAGTTAGTTGCACAGCTGGAGCTGTGCTCCTTACCCTGAGCACTGCATGTCAGAATGAAGTCTAACTAAGAGTGGAAGAACAGGAATATATCATAAAGGTAATATACAACAGATCAGAGAGAATAAAAAGAAAGATGATACTGGAGATCCAGAGATGTATCACTGGAGGGGATACAACCAGAGGATCAGAGGAGACTTGGTGAAACTCTGAGATATGACAGATGATCACAATAAAATAAGAGGAAGGGATCATGTATCCCTGATAAGATAGACAAAGGCACATTTGCCTTTTGATAAGATAAGAGTTGATCACTGTCTTGCAGTAGTCCTGTGTGAGGGATCTTGTTATCCTGATAAGAAAGGGTTAGGGACATATCACCCCAATAAGGATTAGAGGTTTGTTATCCTATATGAGGATAATGAAAGAAATATGTGCTCTTTACATGTTTGTTGAATAAGCCCTCAAGGGGCACATGATGTTCCATAGAGACTGCATTCATAACAGGTAGTGCCTTCTGCCACCTTTTTTGCCTCTATGTCTGCAAGCTCATTGCCTGGGATTTCAACATGCCCTGGTATCCATCATAGGTTAATCCTTCTCAGGCCATACCTCCTGAGCACCTTTTCCATATCTTTGTGGAATATGTCAGTGAGTAGTGTTTCAAAGTTCAGTCCAGTCCAGTCTTTTTACCTCTTTTGGAGGCAACTGGATCAAGACTGGTGTGGACCAGTCTTTATAAGTTGCCTACAGTGATTGCAACCTGTTGCAACTGGTTCAAAACAGACTAGTTAGCAACTGATCTAGACCAGTCTAGACTGGGTTTAAAATAACTATATCCATATCCATAATAGGTTTATTTGTGCATAAAGCTATGCATATACTTGATATGCAGACAAGAAAGGTGATCAGTCATATACAAATGACATGCAAATTAATCATTTAGATTCATTTGAACTTTGAAGGTAACATTTGGGTATATCATTCAGTCATAGTGCATACATTACTAGTAATATTACTAAAAGCAGTTGTAACCAGTCCAGATCAGTCTTTTACCAGTTGTGTAGTTTTTCAAAATTTCAGCAACTGGCAACTGGACTGCAGTTGCTGGTTGCCTGAATACACAAATGGTCCAGTTCAAAATGGTTGCAGTCCAGTTGGATTTTGATCTTTTTACCAGTCTGGCAACTGAACTTCAAAACACTATCAGTAAGGTAGTGGCTTGGGCCCGACTGGAAGGACAATGCTGCCAGTATGGCCACTTTGTTGTTTAAGGCAATGGTGGCCAATTGGACATTGTCGACACTATTGATTAAAGTGACCACTAAGATCATCCTTATCAGTTCCCTTTTGTATACCATATGCTCCTCCTGTGTGCCTAGGTGGAATGTGCCCTTCTGATGGTTTGGCCATTCTGGCAAAGGTTACCCCCTGGATCCTTCTGTTTATCCCTGATCTATCTGAGTATAGTATTATATCTGTTGTGACTTCCTTAGTTATATTTAGTTGGGCTGCTGCCTTTGAGTTCTTTGGAATGTCTGTGGTGACTGGCGGTTCCCATTTTGGGCTGTGGCAGATGGGGCAAATGGTTTCTAGCTCTTTTGGGTTGATTTGTAAGGTTTTTTGTAAGGTATGGGCTGGTGCTGGGTGATACTTGCAGCCTCACAGGGCTGACTGGAGGGCTTTTGTGGCTGAGTTCATTGGGCTGAGCATGGCAATGTGAAGCACCAAGTGGGCACTATGTTTTTATATGAGGAGGTGAACTAGGAGGAGGTTGCTGTGGGCTGTGAGAAGGTTGGTTGCCAAAGTGTGCATTCCCCTGAAGACAAGGATTGCAGCCATGCATTGTACTGTCTCAACCCTTTTTGCTATGCCCCTAGCACCCCATTTGTTCGCTTTTTTCCCCTTTCCTTCTGTTTCAGGGCCAGTCTTCACACTTCTACTGTGTATAGTATCTTCAATATGGCCACTCCCTCATATAGTTTCCTTATCATATAGCTCTGGACCCTTTTTGTGGTGTATGACATTTGGCCACATGCTAGGATATACTTTGTGCCCTTGACTATAGCATATGCTGCATGTTCCTCAAATCTCAGTTCCTGGTTGATTATTACCCCTAAGAATTTGTGAGATGGTACCAGGTATATCATGTGATCTACTATAGTGATGCTGGGCCTGTGGGTTGGTCTTTGTTGAGTGGTTTCAGAAGTGTTCTCCTTTTATCTAAAGATGCAAATCAGGGCAGTTTCTTCTATCTCAAAGTGGCAAAAATGAGTACTTCCCCAGTTCAGTGCTCCTTCTTCCTGCTCCATCATTTGTTTTAGTTTTTCATTTGCTACATTGTAGGATGAGCCTCTTGCAGTGACCACCATGTTATCTATGAATCCTAGTATGAGGCTGTCTTTGAAGTTGATTGCAGCACCAATGAGTCTGGTATTGTAGATGATGAAGGCAAGTGGTAACATGGAGCACCCTTGGTCAAGTCCCATGGGGGTTTGGAATAAGTCTAATATGAAGTTGTTGAAGTGGAGGGTGGTGTGTCTGCCCTGGAGGTGGCACCCATATCAGTCAAATTGTTAGAGAATCCCCAGTTTTCACATCTTATGAAGTAGAACTTGTATTACTATGCTGGGGAAGGTGGCCCTGATGTCAAGCAGTAGGACAGATACAAATTTGTCTATTGGGTGGGCTCAGGCATTGTGGCAGAACTTTGTCAGTATTATCAATGAGTCTGTCATTGACTGGCCTGAGCATCCACCAAAGTGGATAGGCAGGAGGAGATTGTTGGTTTCCATAATGTATGTGATGTCATTGGTGATGCAGGATGATAGTACTTTGGCCATTGTGTCCATGAGTGCCATGGGGCAGTAGACCTTGGGTAGGGTGTAGTTGGGCTGATCTGGCTTTCGGAGCACAACTGTGGATGATACCTTCCATGCCTCCAGGTAGTAAGCAAGGTCAAAGGTCACCCAAAACAGCATGCCTAGGTATGGGACTAGTATGTTCATGGCATTTTTGAGGATGCAGTTGCTGACTCCATTGGGGCCTGGGGCTATATATGGTGCTAGTTTTTTGACCACTAAATAGCACCAATCCAGCCTACAGGAGTGATCTCCTGGTCATCCAGAAGTGTTTAGGGTAAGATAAGTGCAATAGGTTTGACCTGAGGTATTCAGAAGTAAGGCAAAGAAAGAGGAAGAAGAAGCTATAGCTCAATATGCCCTTGTAGTGTGGTCAGTGTCAGTGGGCACTACAAAACTCCTCCTCTACACCAAGAACTAGAGAGATGCACAGAAGAATGGTGGGTGCAGTGAAAGAATGGTCAAAAGTGAAGTCAGCATTGTTAAGGCATGAAAAAGACTTAAAGTCAAATTGTAGTGATTGAGAAACATGGATTTGAGTACATAGATACATCCTTTTTATAGTCCGGGCATATCTGAAACTCAATAAGAAATGAAATATAGGAAGTAAAGTAATCTGGCTCAGGTCTGGCATATTTCGGAAACATCTGAAACTAGGGGCAAGTAAATAAAGAGTCATGTGTGAATGGAATGTTCATGGTAAGGAAATAAAATAAAAATAAAGACTTACTGGCAAGCTGAGGACTTGGAACATAGATTTCTGAACCCTGATGGATATTTTTCCAGCTTAGATGAACTTTGGATGAACTCAAATGGATTTGGATAGTATTGCAGAACCGTGGCACACATAAGGGTAGTTTGATGACCATGTAAAGGGATAGCTGGGGCTCCTGGAAGCTGATCTGCAAGGCTAGGGAGTGTTACACATGTGCAATGTCTGATCTCTCAGAGTGTCCTCAAAAGCAACACAGTACTATAGAAATCCCAGTGGGGTCTCAGTGGAACCTTAATGCTGGAGTGAGATCACATACTACATATAATTGCACAGATTTAGCTGGGTACAATGGCCACATAAGGCAGGTATTTAAGTGGATGTGAAAGTACTACTAACAATGATTTATGAGATAATACAATGGCCTATGGTGTAAGCAAAGTTGGGAGGAAATAGAAAATACTAGATCTGGATGGTGGATCAAAGGAGGTAATTAGGTCCATAATGAAAGGGGAATATGAAATAAGTGAAATGAAGATAACTGTACTGATATGGTTAGAAGTCTAAATAGGAATTGTCAAAAGAGGATTGATTGAAAGAGGAAACACTAAATATGGAAGAGTCCGCAATAGATGGAAAAAAATAGAAAAACTCATCAGGGGTGGACTAGTCTTCTGGGAATAGGATTCTGAGGCAATCCTCTGGTAGGCCATTGCTGCAAGCATCCATTAGGATACTTGTAACAGAGAGCATAGGTACTCTACACTGCTCTATGAATCTGCTCATCTGTGATGTGATTGAAGTCACTGATAGGGATAGGGTATTGTTCTGCCTTGTAGAGGGGTATATCTGCTGGGGTTTGTTGGAAGAAGGCATTGTATAAGATGCGGCTCTTTTTTGTGTTGGGCTGGGCATCTGAGGGCATGCTCTGTGGGTTGGGTCTGAGGTTGGGAATATATGCAATGATCTGGTCAGATGGCTTGTTAATGAGATATTTGTGGATGTTCCAGACATTCCCTGTGTTTATCTCCTCCAGGTAGTTGGTCCAGTGCATCTCCTTTGCCTCCTGAATATATTGAGCAAAAGCAGTGCTTGCTTTCCTGGCTTGTTCATATACCAGGTGGGTATGATGAAGTAGAGAATAGGTAGGAGGAGTGACTGGAAGCAGAGGCTTAAAGTGGGGTTGGTTCTGTTGAATAATCTGGGAGACTAGTTCAACTCTTCTTTGCTCTCTTTGTTTTTCAAGAGTTTTCTCCTTGTCATAGTTTCTTAATCAATATGATATGATGGGCAGGTGGTGGGATTGTCTTGCTGCATGGTAGCAGAGATATAAGGAGAGCTAAATCTTTTGTTATATGTGTGCAATGTGTGATCTCTCAGAGTGTCCTCAAAGATGACACAAAGTCCTGTAGAAATCCAGGTAGAGTCTCAGTGGAATCATCACACTAGAGTAAGACCAAACACTGCATATAATTGCACAGATTTAGCTGAGGATACATGAGCCACATAGGATGGGTATATACTGTAAGGTATACAATAGTAGATGTGAAAGTATAACTAAGCATCAATCCTATGATATAATACAGATGGCCTATGGTGTAAGCAAACATGGGAGGATTGGGGAACACTAGATCCAGATGGTGGATCAAAGGAGGAGATAAGGTCCATGATGAAATAGGAAAATGAAATAGCCATAATGAGAGAGACCATACCAATGCAGTCAGAAGTCTAAATAGGAAGTGTCAAATGAAGAGAGATTAATGCCATGGATGTGGATACTGTACAGACTACTGCCTTAGGATGCCATATGCTCTCCCCAGTTGAAAAAGCTCACCACATCAGAGAGAACAGATGCTTCATCTGTCACAAAGTTGATTGCTCCACCAGGAACCACCCTTGCAACAGAGAACCTTCTCCTTGCCCACCCAGGAACCCCACCAGGGTCCAAAACATTGATATCAAACCAGAACCAGTCAATGAATATATCAAACAACTAGGCAAAAAGGAGGTAGATGAGAAAGAAGTACTTCAGGTGTTGAAAGAATGCTTTGAATACAAAGAGAAAGAAGAAGAAACAATTGCCAATGTTGAATTTAAGGATAAGGGTTTCTTGAGTTTTTAAAGAGGGAACAGGAATCGGCTCACTGTTTCCCCTTTCTATCTTCTGTATTAGTATCAAGTGATCCAAAATCAATCCTTGTTCCTATTTCATTTGAGAATTCCAGAAGAATCATTGCTGAGACCACTGCCCTGATCAACTGCAGAGCTACCAGATCTTTCATAAACCTTGACTTTGCCTGAAGAAACTCCCTTTCCATGGAAAGAATAGGATAACTCATATGAGCCATCAATGCTGATGGAACAGCAAACCAAGCTGATCTTATCAAATATTATACTACCCTCACTTTCCATGTAGGAAACATCTCAAAGAAACAATCATTTCATCTCCTTCCTGCCAGCAAGGAAAATGTCATCCTTGGGATGAATTGGCTCAGGGAACAGAACTCTGAAATCAACTGGATCACTGAACGAGTCACTCTCAATGTGCCTAACCAGGGACCCAGATAACCCCTGAAAGAAGAAGAAGCAGATGAACAACAATACCTTCTCTGCTATCTCTGCAAAGATCCAGATCTAGCAATCCATGCAGCCTATTGTGACCAATATGAAACCAACACAGAGTACATCATGAAAACCACCCTCTCTACTGAGCTAGAGATAGCAAAGAATATGGAGAAGAAAAAACTCCCTGATGCATACAAAGACTATATGCAGATGTATTCAAAGAGAACCCCTCAAATATCCTTCCCCCATCTTGTCCATATCATCATATCATCAAACTGCAGGAAACTTTCATTCCAAAATAAGCCAAAGCCTATCCTCTGTCACTCCCTGAATAGAAAGTATGCAAAAAGTTTGTAAAAGAAAACTTGGCAAATGGAAGAATCAAACCATCCCAATCTCCTTAAGTCACTCCTTTCTTCTTTGTAGATGAGAAGAATGGAAAGCTTTGCCCCTGCCAGAACTACAGATACCTCAATGAACACACTGTAAAAAATGCCTACCCACTACCAAATATCCAGTACATTATGGAGCAGATCAGGAACTCCATTTTTACCAAAATGGACATCCAATGGAGTTAGCATAACATTCAGATCATACCAGAGGATCACTGGAAAGCAGCCTTTATCACTCCTTACAGACTGTTTGAGCCAACAGTTATGTTTTTCAGTCTATACAATTTGCCTGCTATCTTCCAGGCCTTCATGAACAATGCCTTCACAGACTATCTGGCCAAAGGATGGTTAATCATTTATATGGACAATCTAGGGATATACTCTTCTGACCATGGAGAACATCAAAAAAGAACAATTAAAGTTCTAGAGTAACTAAGAAACCTAGGACTTAGATGCAAACTGCAGAAGTGTACCTTCAATTCATTTACCATGGATTACCTTAGTCTAACTGTCAGACCTAGAGAACTGGGAATAGATGTCACCAAGCTGAAAGTCATTGATGAATGGAAACCCACCACCTCTGTAAAAGCAGTCCAATCCTTTCTAGGATTTTGCAACTTCTACAGAAGATTCATACCTGACTTCATGTGAAGGGTGAACCCCTTAGACAAATTAACTCACAAGGAAAATCCCTGAATGTGGGATAAAGAGGAACAAGGGGCATTTGAAGATATGAAACAGATCTTTTCCTTTTCATCAGTGCTTTGACAACCAAACCCAGACCTCCTGTACTTCATTATTACTGATGCCTCCATTTCAGCTATGGGAGGAGTCATTATGCAAAAAGATAAAAATGGAGATATGCACTCCTGTACCTACTGATCAGGAACTCTCTCTACCATTAAAAGAAACTATGACATCTATGACAGAGAACTTCTAGCAGTCATCCATGCACTAGAAAATTGGCAACATCACCTCTTGAAGTAAGACATGTAGTTCAGATCCTCACTGACCACAAAAATCTAACCTACTTCTGAGTACCCCACAAACTATCCAGACAACATGCTCAATGGCAAATGTTCCTCCAAGATTTTGACCTTTTCTTCACCCATGTCCCTGGGACTCAAATGAGACCAGCAGACACACTATTCAGAAAAGATGAGGTACTCACAGAAGAAGATAACACTGATGTCATTCACTTACCAGATGACTGTTTTGTCGAATCTTGGGTGTCACCTTAGCAGACAAGATATCGCAATCAACCCATGAAGACCTCTTTGTTCTCACAGCCTTCAAGAAGATGTATGAAGATACCCCTCCACTCCCCAGAATCAAGACAATGGACTGGACTTTTATCAACAAAGAACTATATTATTCTCGAGCCACAGGACATATGGGACATTTCAGAACACTCACAAACTTGGAAAAAGACTACTGGTGGCCAGAAATGTCCACCTTCCTGTCAGTTCATTGCAGGATGTGCAATCTGCCAAGCAAACAAGGTCAATACCCATTCGATGGTTCCCCCACTTTTCCCACTGGTATCCACCGCACCCTGCCCTTTTCAACAGGTCTCTGTTGATCTCATCTCTGGTTTACCTTTGGTCAATGATCTAGATTGTATTATGGTCATGGTCAACCACAATCTTTCAAAGGGGGTAATTTTCTGCCCTTGCTCAAAATCCATTGATGCATAGGGAATTGCTCAACTATTCTTTGACCATGTTTTCAAATAATTCAGCTTACATGACAGAGTAATCTCAGATAGAGGCCCTCAATTCACCTTGGTTTTTGCTAGAAAAATGGCCTGTCTTCTACAATATAATGTTGCACCATCTTCCGCCTATTATCCTCAAATCAATGGTGAGACAGAATGACTAAATCAAGAGTTGGAAATCTATCTCTGAATCTTCTGTGATGGATCAGTAGATCAATGGTCTTTCCTTCTCCCTTTAGCTGAATTTCATCACAACTCCACAGTCTACTTGGTTACCTGGAAATCTCTGTTTGAACTAATCTTGGGGTATCATCAACCCTGAACCTATCCACCAATTGAAAAGACCTTTATTCTGGATCTGGAAAATAGACTTACCTGATTAGAGGAAGCACAGAAAAAAACATTAGCAGCTTATGATTGAAGTAGAATGTTTATAGAAAGACAAAGAAAGTTCTCCTTCTCACCCTGGAAAGTTGGAGACAAGGTATGGCTTGAAGTGACCAATCTCAAAACCTCCTATTCTACCCGAAAGCTCACTCCTAAGAGAGAAGGACCATTTGAAATAGAAAAAATTCTCTCCCCAGTCTCTTATCAACTCCAACTACCCCCTATCTGGAAGATACACAATATATTCCATGCCAGATTACTCTCCCCCTTCTCTGAAACATGGGAACATGGTTTCAACTTTGTCAAACCACCCTCAGAACTTGTGAACCAAGAAGAGGAGTGGGAAATTGATAAGATCATTGCCCATAGGGGATGGACTGGCCAAAAGCAGTTCCAAATCAGATGGAAAGGGTATGGGTCAGGCGATGACATCTGGGAGAAAGAAACTAATCTGAGCAACACCCTGGAATTCATTGAAGTTTATAAACACTCCAGAAACCTTTGACCCCAACTGCAATGTCATTATCCACTCAAGCTTCTGAATATTCGCTCAGCCCCTATCATGAAGCACCTAAGATACTCCCCTCACTCAAACTCCCCCTCAATAGCAGGCACTTTGTCCCTGAACTATCAGGTATCTGAATTCACCATCTCCCCATTCCCCAATGTAACACCCTTCTTGTGGCCATTTTGAAATGCCCAGGACTATTTCACCTTTTCATGTCCCACTCCTTACATATATGACAAAGCCCCCATTCTTTGAACCATTCTGGGATTATTCCACCACACCTCCATCACAGTCAGACTTAACTACGAGAGAAATAGAACCTCCCCCTCTTCCAAATCTTTCAACTATGTAATCAAACATGCCCTCATGGAATCCAGGGCCCAGGCCCTTCAACTCCTCTGTGATGTGGGAATCCTACAGATCATCAATACCTTTCCCCAACCCTCACTTGCCCCATATCTCCACCCTGTCCTCCTATCCCTCACTGCCCCTCAGGCCAATGAGTACTATCACATCACCATCTTTGACGAATCCTCTGGATCCCCCAGCAACGGACCCCTTATTGAGCAGCTTGGTGAGACCAGAATGGTCTGCAATCCCCCTCTTATTAGAACCAATGGACTCATCCTTGGAAGGATTGCAGTAACAGAGCAAAGAGTCAGGAGGGAAGTACTACAGGTCACAGAAGACATGGCCATCACTGCCATATCCCAAACCATCAGAGAAGAAAACCCCAAGGTATCTTGGAACACGATGAGAGTATTCCTCCCCACAAGAAAGCAAAGAAGATGCAACAAGTTATCTTCAAAGTCTGCTCCTCTTCCTCTTTGGGACTGCAAAGGCCAATTCCAATTTCCCCACCCAAGATCCCTTCATCCCCCCATCTCCATCTCAAATGCAGCCCCTGATTGGCATGTTACAAGTGTGGAGCCTGAACTCACCTCTGGCCTAACTGCCCCACTTATAGGTCTCCTTTCTGTTCCAACTTCATCCCAGGTTATATTCAAAGAGATTGTCCTGGCAACAGATATTTCTTCTGTGGAGACCCAGGCCACTTATCTGCTGACTGTTACCACTTTGATGAAAACAATGATAACAATGTCATTTACAACAACAAAGACTCTGCAAACAGGGACTTTGTATGAAGAAGAGAAACTTCTTCCTAGAGATGGAGGTAATGTTACAAGTGTCCTAATAGATGTTTACCACAGTGGCCTACTGGAGGAGTGTCTCAGGATCCTGTTTCCTGATGACTATGAACCCTTGTACAATGACTCATTTTACCCCTTTCCATCTTGTACAGACTCATCCCTCTTGGGTATTTCCTCTTCTGGACCATCTGCATTTAACAGCTCTTATTTAGACTTCTAACTGCATTGGTATGGTTATTCTCATTTCACTTATTTCATTTCCTCTTTTGTAACAGACCTTATTTCCTCCTTCAATCCACTGTCTGGATCTAGTATTTCCTTATCCATCTCATGTTGAAGTTAAAGTCCTTTCTTATTAGGCTTTGACATGACATAAAGTCTACTATACTTGTAGTAAGATGTGGTAAGGCCATGGTATTCTTTATATCCATAGCCATGTGTCTACAAGGGTCCTTGACATGTGTTACACACAGTCTAGCCCTTTTGTATTGAGTCCACTTCCCTTATTACTTACAAAATACACCATAGTGACCTATTACAGAAGTTTCACCTTTTTATGGTATTTTGGCTCATTTGTTTGGTCTTATGTGCACTGGGCCGCAAGAGGCATGAGTTCATGTGTCCACTAAATCGCTTTTTTGACACATTTCATCTTTCTAAGCATTTCTCACTCCACATCACTTATTCCATGGATTTCTTAATGTTTCCATGAGATATCCATACATAGAGAGCTTCACAGCATGTACAAACACTTGTGTAGCTATATAAACCCTGGGATAGACCCAGGAGAGAAACAAGACACTTACTCTTGTCCCCCATCTTCAAGCTTAGGAATACCTCTCTTCCCTCACTCTACCATCTCTCTGTTAGCAAACTGCTCTACTGCTTGGTGAGTCTCCCACCTAAGCTCTATTCCCTCTTGCCCCTGCACCATTGGGATACCCTGCATTCCCAATAGGTTATGAGCCCTGTTTGACTGAGGTATATCACTCTGTATACACAATGCCCTTACTCTTGCAAGAGTGGACCTTGCTTGTTGGACTATCTCTTATTATATGGATACTGTCTGAGGTTCTATGAGCCATCATTGCCACTCCTACCTGGTCAGCTGGAGACAATGCCACTTGGGCTTCTATGACTCATTGGATTTCAATCCGATGGTCCAGATCTTTCTTTTCTCTTCATGTCATCCATGTTGTGGAACAGAGACTAATCCTCTTCGTGGAACTGCATTTTGACATCCCACAAACTATTCAAGAGGTTAGTAATTCAGATCACCCTCCTGGCTATATGAAGATCCAAACATTGGAAGACTCTAGAGTAGACAACACTCTACTCATGCCCCCTGGTATCCCCATTGCCATTCCCTGTCACTATTCATCCTGACTTGCACTGTTGAGTGTGGAGAATTCTGTTGACATCCAGAGATCGGTGTTACCTATCTCAGGCAAGATCAAGACAAGTCTCTGAAAACACATAAACAAAACCCTTTTGTTGTGTTTCATCATATCTGACCTCCTCTGACTCCTACCTTTGGTCTGCAATTTAAAACTGATTGGATCATTGAGGTTGTAGATTCTGAGTTTCAAGATCTGCCTCCACTTGTTTCAGACTTAGAAAAGGATTTAAGATGCTCGCCTCTTCCACCTTACTCTCACCACCAACCATCACCACCCAATCTTCCTATCTCTCTACCTCATCTTCATCATGCAAGCTCAAGTTCAACTTGAGATTCTCAACCCTCTCCCTTACAACAAAGAGGCCTACCTAGGTCTAGAGCATGTGGATCAGGCCTCTCTCAACCTTCAAGAGGTTGAAGACATTCCCTCAACAGGGAATCCCACCCAAGACTATCATCTCAGGATAGCCAAGTTTGTCGACAGGAGGACCTTTGGTCCCCTTTATCAACACAGAATGAGGAGGAAACTCAAGTACAGAGCAGAGGAGAGGATGACTGTAACCGTAGATGTATCTCTAGCTCTTCAAATTGCAGGGGTGTCTCACATCCCTCTGCCTGACACTCTCGACTCCAACTGCATGGCTTACCCCTTTTCAATCCAACCATGCCAGACTGGCATCCAATCTAGGATGCACATCGACTCATTCATGTACTCTATCAACACTCTTGCTGCCACCTATGAGTCTGCTGGCTGGGCCTTCCCAGTCCCCTTTTACAATCACACCCACCAGATTCATATACACCATCTTGGCTATGAGATCATCTTCTATGATCATCTCAAGTTTCCCCACCATGACAACATAGTGGGAGCTCTAGAACCTAATTGCCTCTATGGCAATCCAGAACCCCAAGCTTTGAGAACACTCCCTACCTCCACTTCCTTCACAAATGCATGGACTATTTCCATAGACACCTCTTTTATCACCATTGCCCTGCTTAGTTGAATCCAGCTAAACAGAGCCTTCTTGATAATTACAGGAAGGATAAACACTTCATCAAGCAGTGAAGCATCTAAAGGCTAATCAAACAAGCCTCATCTCAACATGAGCTTGAAGCCATATATGAAGGCCTTGGCACAAGAATTGTTCCAAGATGGCCTAGACAGGCTACTGTGGAAGGAGAAGCATATAGAAGGTTTCACATACATAATTAACCTTCTCTTCTCCTCTTCAGTTCCTTCTACCTGGCCATTGGATAGATACCACTACAGTACAGGTGCTTACTCTATGAAACTAGATCCACCCTATCTCAACTTCTTGGAACTCAATTCCCTTTGTCAAAATGTTCATTATCATCTTTTTTATCCTTGTTCCGAACCACTTATCATTGTTTATCAAGGTTTACTTAATGATATCACAATGGACAATCCATTCTTCTTTGAAGATTTCTATTATGATAATATCACACCAAGTTCTACATGGACTCGAGACTCCAGAACTACCTATACAAGGGTTCTGAGACCTCTACCTTTATCACCTTTGGACAAGGACAAGTGGCAACACTTTTGGGAATCCAAGATAGGAAACCCTACAAAGAAGCAGAGGAAATGGAGACAGTAGATAAGCCTTCTGCTGGCTTGGCAATAAGATAAACATGCTGCAAGCATGTTGTAATATATAGAGTACATGCACTAGACATGGAGTATTGTGTTGATTGTTACTTTTACAGCATACTAGTTGATAAGTCTGCTCAGCTGATAAAAAGTCTGGAATCCCGCCATGTCCTTTTTCATCACTAAAACTCTACTTTCTATCACTAAGACTCTTGCCACCTCTTGGTTAAAATTTATTGCTGTTGTATATAGCATTGGCTTCATTACTCTGACAGCTACTTTCCCCCACCACTGTTCCCACCACTGTGTTCTCTCATCATCATCAGCCTTGCTATTCTTATCATCCTTACTGCTCTCACTATCCTCATTGCCAACCTTATCATTCTTGTCTTGGTATGTCGGCATCCTTCTGTCCTTGTTGGCATTCTTATTGTCCTTGTCTCAGTATGTCATCATTCTTCTGTTCTCATCACCATATTTATTGTCCTCATTCTCATCTGTCATAGTCCCTCTGTTCTTGTTGCCATTCTTACTGTCCTTGTCACTGTCCTTATTGTCCTTTTTACTGTCCTCTCTCATCACTGCCCTTCTGTTCTCATTGTTGCCCTTCTGCTCTCATCGCCACCCTTCTTGTTCTCACTGCTATCCTTACTGTTTTTGTCGCCATTCTTATATTCTCATCAATATTATTACTGTCCTTGTCACTGTTTTTATTGTCTTTGTCACTGTTCTCATTGCTGTCCTTCTGTTCTCATTGCTATCCTTGCACTCTTTGTCACTATCCTTATTACCGTCATCCTTATTATCCTATTGTCCTTACATTTTCTATTAGTCAATTCACTCAAACATCATTGCTCATGCATGTCTTATGATTGTTCAGTTTGTAAGGGTACTTCTTGTCAAACATATATTACAGTATTGAAAAATATATAAAATAATCCATGTACCAAGGTACTACACAGAGTAAGGGTATGTAAAGTTTTGATGCTAAAATTAAAGACACATGAAAGGTGTAATGAGGACAGAAAAGAGGGTATAACAGTGAGACCTTATCTAACTTTGACTTGTATGCCTGCAACTTGTTAAAATCAGGATATTCTATTAAAAGCAGAGTGCTTGTTTGATGTGAGTTGATGCACTAGTGCCTTGTAATGACAGGATCCAGCTTGGATGTGATATGGGATACCAGAATGATAAAATAAATTCATAAGATAGTTAATAATAATAATGATCCAAATGTGAAGCAAGGGTGCTCACCTTTCGGAGTTGACAATCAATTATGATGTTCCCTAGCTTAATCTATTCAAATAATCATGTGTGAGCCCTTGGGACAACTTCACAAATCTGAAACATGTAATATTATATATCAACCTCGATCTTAGCTTGATTGATGAGGTATGAAATGAAAGTGGTGGTTGAATTATAGGCAATCTGAAGACAACCTGAGCACATTCTTCTAGGGAGGCACTAGAACGAATAGAAAACTCACTTTATTTCATTCTTTTAAATTGCATTGATGGTGGTGATAGAGACGGGAGTAAAGGGCAAATTGGATGCCTGTGCCTTTATGATACTGTGTACAAACAGTCCATGTCCACAAATGAGATTCTTGGAAAACAGCTCCAGTACAACCTGCTTGATTTTGGCAATATGGACACAGTTGATGATGCCAGTAATAGATTTGTGAAGTGCATCTCAGAAGAGATGTTGGTACTCAGAATCAGACTTGTTCATCGCCGCAGCAGTGTAGAGCTTTGCACAGCTCTAGGTTTATATCCAGGCTTTCTACCACATCTCATCTCCTCTTCACCATCATCAGAGGCATCTGTGCATTGCTCGTGGACAATTCTGTGAGTCCCAAGTTTGTTTAGCATGCTCTGGACCGATTTCTTATACTCCAGCTGAATTCCTGCATCTCCATGCATTCACCAAAGTTTTGGTTCAATGCTTTTGCACTCCAGTCAAGTTTCCCACGCTCTGGATTGCACTCAGCAGTCATTTACTTTCATTTTGAACCTTTTTACTTACCTTTTGAGTGCTCAGTTACATACCAGCCCAAGCAACTTACCTAGAGTAGTAGTTCTCAAGTGAAATTGCAATCACTCCTCAAACCTATCAAACCACTGTGTTTACCACCCATTCCATTATCAACACAGCCACTGACACAGCCACTTACCCGATCAATGACTCTGATCACATTTTTGGTGCAGCCACAGCCCAGTCAACTCGCTCAGAATTGGCATTATCAGCTGAAACTACTTCCAAATGCATATTTTGTATATTGTCTGAATGTCCCATTGCTGACCTCATCTAGACTGACACTTTCCCATGGTCTGGACTACCTTCAACCTAGCCCTGAAAAGTTGGGATCACCATTAGAACTCCTGATCATTCACCTAAAGGCTAGGGACTTCAAGTCCTTCCTCTCTAGTGAAACAACTCAAAGTGTGAGAAATAGAGAAGCTGCACTTGTCATGCCATAGATTGTTCATAGGAAAGTCTGTAGAGAGAAAATCACCAAGACTTCAAGACTGAAGAACCAGTCTCGTTGTCTGATTGGTTTATATACTATACTACACTGTTTGTACATGTTTGTCCATGTACTACTTATGGTGTACAACATTTGTAGGAGTCAGGGGAAATGAGTACATGGAGGGGAGGAGGTATATGCATGTATAGAGCATGTCAGACATGAGTGCCATCTAGATGGTGATAAGACACAGCCTTGAGTCGAGACATAGAAGTTGTGGGAAAGGCATGGCATGACATCATAGATAGGAAGGGAGGTCAAGACTTCTATGTCAGAAGTCACATGACCATGAGAATGAAAAGATATAAATAGATTACAGGAATGAGTTTGTTATTTCGAAGTCATGTGATTGTGGGAACGAGTTTCCCAAAGTGGCAGGTCTATGCATGTTCTTGATTAGGATCTGGACACTTACTAAATAAGGCAAGTCTTTGTCCATATAAGGCAACTGGTCTTGAACTAGCTAATCAGGAGCCTGGGAGATTACTATATATGAGCATGTTCATGTTCAAAGCATGGATATACAATGTTAGTTTATCCATGCTTAGATAAGCTAGCCCCTGTTTATGCAAGATCTGGAGTTCAAATCAGCAAACTGGCAGGAATAAAGAGGCATTAAAATAGCATTTATAATATCTAGCACCCTAAATAAGTACCAACAATCTTTTCCTTCTGTCTCTATGATTCCTTCAACCCCACTGACCACTGCAGTACCCTCTCCCTCTATTGCCAACACACCATCCAACACCACAGGGCAACCCCAGCCTATCTTAGTTGCACCAACTCGCCAATACATATACATACAGTGATCTTCAAAACTCTTTCAATAATTAACCCTAACACAGTGTGTGAAGCGCACTGCAAACATATGGGACAATTATATAATGGGTTGCAGAAGAGAAAGATAGTACATACCCTTGGCTACAATATTGCCCCCTATATCATGTGATTTGGTTCAAATGGCATTGAGATACAAGCAGGGTTTTGAATCTTTGATGTTACAAGGAATATTTGCATACAATCATTACTTAGTATAGCCTCCTTTTGCTTTCAGCACTGCCTGGATCCTTCTAGGCATGCTTTCAATCAACTTCTGACACTCTTCAATTGGTATCTTTTCTCACTCCACCTGGATTCTCTCCCATAACTCATGTGCTCCTTTGGGTGGGTGCTCATGCTCTACAAGCCTCCTTTTGAGATGTCCCCAGAGATGTTCAATGGGGTTCAAGTCAGGAGACTGTGCAGGCCATACCATGGTTTCAAAATCCTGCTCCTTTAGCCAATCCTTGACCTTTCTGCAGGTATGCTTGGAATTATTGTCCTGCTGAAAAGTGATGTCAGAAGGATTGAGACCATAATATTCCAGAGTATTCAGCAACTTATCCTTCAAAATTTGAAGGTAAAGGTCTCCATTCATTCTACCATCAATCTTGGCAGCATAGCCAACTCCCTCCCAAGTCATACACCCCCATATCATCAAGGAACCTCCTCCAAACTTGATGGTCCCCTAATCAATCTATCACTTAGCCTCTCACCTGGCTTTTTTCACACCCATTTGTGCCCATCTGACTTTAGGTGATTGATTTTGGTCTCATTAGACCAAACTACCCTCTTCCAGTCCTCTATAGATCAATGAAGACAAGCCAAGTTGGAACCTCGCATTTAGAGGCTTTTGGAGGTAAAGAAGTGAAAGAAGCATGATAAAGACAAGTCAGGTCAGACTCCTGCAACTGTCTCCTCTCCCCTTTCCTTTTATCCTCACTTTCCTTGCTTTTATCATAGTTTTTTTTTCATTGTTGACCAATCACTGCTCTGGACTGAATTTGGGTCACTTCACACCTACCATAGACTACCTTAGACTTTTCTGGCCCTTTCTGGATGTCATTCCTATGCTCCCAAGACTTTCAGCCCACATTCCTGTGCTTCTGATGCCTTCAGCTCATATTCCCACACCCTGAACTATCCTTGGCCCATGTTCCCACGCTTCCGATCCCTTCAGCTCATATTCCCATGCCCCAAACTGCCTTAGCAAACATTTCTGCACTTCAAACTCATGCTCTTTATTATTTTCCAGCCTTTTTGCTGCCACAGAGCCACCTCAGCACTTTCCATCTCATCCAAAACAAGTTCCAGCCCATTTATTCAATCCATATCACCTCTTCAGGCACTGGACAACCCTATTATGTGCTATTTGTCTGACTGGCACTGATTGGGGACAGTTAGCATTCAAGTTCCCCACAGTTGTAGAGCTTTGCACAGCTCTAGGTTTATATTCAGGCTTTCCACCATCACCAGAGGCATCTGTGCATTGCCCATAAACCATTCTGTGAGTTCTAAGTTTGTTTAGCATGCTCTGGACTGATTTCTCATGCTCTGGTCGAGTTTCCTGTGCTCCGGATTGCACTTAGCAGTCATTTACTTTCATTCCAAACCTTTTTACTTACCTTTTGAGAGCTGAGTTACATATTTACACAGTCTTGGGGTAACTAGCACTTTTTCAAAACTTACTTCTATACTACCTACTACCTATCATATTATCTGAACTACCTACAACTTTCTGAGCATTTCCAACTGACCAAAATCGACTTTTCATTACCCAAAAAATCCAAAACATGCTCCACACCTTTAGGACTCATTCAGCAGTCCACCCATCAACTCCCCCTCACTCAATACTTCTTCTCAGACCCACTAGAAACCCCTTGGGACAAATCCCAAATCTTGCATTCACACACGACAGCCTAGCTGTACCCCCACAGCTAAGTTATATATTTTAGAGCAGCCTGGGGGGTAAAGTTGTGTAGGAGGAACATAGATGCCACTGGAGCAAGAACCAATAAGCTTGGTGAACTTGGCTTGTTTCTCTGCCAATTCCTGTGTATTTTTTTGTTTCTTTGGCTTTACAGCCTTTTTGAGTTTGGCAGCATTCATGCAAGAGGTGAGTTCTCTTTCATACAAGGCACATTGGACATGGTCAGAGTGAGCAGAGAACAAAGGGCAGTGGGTGTGCCCAGATGAGCATTTAGGGCAGCTAAGGACTGGCGGACACTGTCAAACTTTGCCTTGGCAAAGGGAAAATCAAGGCAGGTAGGGCTTACCAGGGTGCAAGGCAGAGCATGAGATTTGATGGTCATTGCAGGACATGTAGCTGTTGAATAAAAATGTCATTAAATAAGCATGAAAAGCAATGAAGGCACTTACCAGGCTCACTTTCAACAGCATGCCCTTCTACTTATGCAAACTGTATACATTATAGAGTATGCTCATATTGCTGGTGGCAGTGAGATGAGTATGCTGACAGGCAGATGTGAAAGTAGATATGAAAAGAAAAAAGAAAGCTGCTTGACCTGTCAAATCAGAGTAGTATGGCTCATATGTTGAACATACTCCTATAATTGATCTTAGACTGCTACTCATCATATAAAAGGTGAGTTGTCCTTCTTTTTAGAAGACCACTCCCTGATGAATTTCTTCAGCCATCAGTGCATTGCAGTTGCACAGGTACAAGCGATACTGGAGGAGGCTCGGCTTTCCCGAGACATCACTTCACTCATTTTATCCACTCACTCACCTTTGCGGCATTTTTCTCTAGTGTTTTAAATTTCAGTTGCAGGACCAAAAAAAGACTGGCAACTGAACCAGACTAACAGTTGTGGTTGCATCCAGTTTCACATCGGTCTGGTTTTAGTTGCCTGAAATTATGACAAGTATGAAAACTGGTTGTAAACTGGCTGCAACTGGTCTTTACTTAAATCTGCAATATATATAGTTGACCTCTTAATTTCCTGCAATTCATTTTTGCCACATTTTGAATTGGGGGAAAATCAGGGTCCATTTTGGTGCAATTAGACAACATGTCAAAATGTGGAAAAAACAGTGGTCATTTTGCACAATCAACTATGTGTCAAAATGTGGTAAAAATAGCCCCTGAATTTTGCGCAATTCAACATATGGTCAAATTGCAGTGAAATCAGGGGTCATTTTTCCCTTTTTGAGTACATAATACAAAAAAACAGTTGCAACTGGTCACAATTGGTTACAACCATTATGAGGACTGAAAAAGATCAGTTGCATGTGGTTTTGGTCTGGTCTTAGCAAATTTCAGAAATAAAAATACCAATTACCTTTGAAATCAGGTAAAAAACTGAACTGGACTGAACTTTAAAACACTATCAGTGACCACATTGACTGGAGTACTGAAGCCTTCCAAGTAGTGGTGCCAAGAGAGAAAAGCCTCATGGATGGCTAGAAGCTCCTTGTCATGGGTGTTGTAGTTCAACTCTGGGGCAGTCATCAAATGGAAGTAGTAAGCAACTAGATGGAGCTCATCATCCAGGCATTTGATAGAAAAAATGCCAGCGATGGCATAGTCGGAGGCATCAGTCTCGACAATGATTGGAGTGTCAGGAGCTCAGTGTGTGAGGATAGGAGCAGAGGTGAAAGCAGAGCAACAGGCATTGGTGAACTGCCAGGAAACTCCTTTGCAGGTGAGATGGGTAAGAGAAATGACAATGTCAGAGTAATTGTGAATGAAGCATTGATAGAAGTTGGTGAACCTGAGGAAGGATTGAACATCCTTGACCTTCTGAGGTTCTGGCCAGTCAACAACGGACTAGACCTTGTCCAGAGACATGGTGAGACCAGAGGAAGATATCCAATAGCCCAGGTACTTGGTAGAGTTGGTGTGAAACTCACATTTCTTGGGTTTTACATATAAGCCATGCTTCTGGAGATGGCATAGAACCTCCTTGACATGCTCCTTGTGGGAGACCATGTTTTTGGAGAAGATGAGGATATCATCTAAATAAATAATCACACTAATGTCCAATAGATCAGTGAAGACAGTGTTGATAAACTGCTGGAATGCTGTGGGGGCATTCATTAGACCAAACAGCATGATAAGTCATTTGTAGGAGCTGTAGTGAGTATAAAAGGCAGTTTTCCATTCATCACCATCAACAACATGGACCAGATAGATGGTACACATGCTGAAGATCAATCTTGGAGTAGACCTTAGTGTAGCTCAGAGCATATAAGAAGTCAGAGATATGGGGAAGGGAGTAATGGTCTTTCTTTGTGATTTTGTTTAGTTCTTGAAAGTCAATGAAAAGTCAGAGGGAACTATCCTTCTTGCAGATGAAGAGAATCAGAGCAGCATGAGTGGAGGAGGAGGGATGAATGAAGCTGATTAAAAGGTATTCATTTAAGAAGACATGGAGTGATTCAAGCTCGAAGAGAGAGAGAGAGTAAGTGGTGCTGAGTGGGGGTAAGGTACCTTCCTCTAAATTGATCTTAAGGTCATGCTCATGATGAGAAGGCAGGGTATCGGCCTTCCATTTGCTGAACACATCAGAGAAATTGTAATGCTTTGAAGGTACTCTGGAGAGATTAATCTTTTCAAGAGGTTGTATAGCTGTGGCACAGAGATCACCTTCTTGGGGGTGAAGCTGTCAGCTAAACAGGACAGAACCTTGGAGGCAACAAGCCAACACAAATGCTGGAGTATTAATGAGTGTGATTGGTGGAGCCTTGCAGTCTGAAAATTGTGGTGTATTGGTGGAGGGAATGACTTGAGGCGGAGGAGCCATAGGCGTCGAGGGCGAGCTCAGAGGTACAAGATTAGACTGCTGAATAGGGCAGAAAGAAATACTGCTCATGACTAGTGTTTTAAAGTTCAGTCCAGTTCAGTTTTTTACCTGATTTCAAAGGCAATTGGTATTTTTATTTCTGAAATTTGCTAAGACCAGACCAAAACCACATGCAACTGATCTTTTTCAGTCCTCATAATGGTTGTAACCAATTGTGACCAGTTGCAACTGTTTTTTTGTATTATGTACTCAAAAAGGAAAAAATGACCCCTGATTTCACTGCAATTTGACCATATGTTGAATTGCACAAAATTCAGGGGCTATTTTTACCACATTTTGACACATAGTTGATTGTGCAAAATGACCACTGTTTTTTCCACATTTTGACATGTTGTCTAATTGTGCCAAAATGGACCCTGATTTTCCCACAATTCAAAATGTGGCAAAAATGACCCCTGAATTTCGTGCAATTTGACATATGGTCAAATTGTAGTGAAAATAACTGAAAAATGACACTTTAATTTTTCATAATTTTTCATATATGTTGAATTGCAGGAAATTAAGAGGTCAACTATACATATTGCAGATTTAAGTAAAGACCAGTTGCAGCTAGTTTACAACCAGTCTTTATACTTGTCATAATTTCAGGCAACTGAAACCAGATCAATGCAAAACTGGATGCAACCACAACTGTTGGTCTGGTTGTAACCAATGCTCAGTTGCCAGTCTTTTTCCAGTCCTGCAACCGAACTTTAAAACACTAGTTACCAATCATAAAAACCTTGAATACTTTGCCACAACTAAACTCCTGACCTGGTGGCAAGCTTGCTGGTCTGAGTGTCTTTCATAGTTTAATATGGTAGTCTGGTTCTGTCCCAGCTGCCATGTTGAGAAGCTCAATGCCCTCACTAGATGCTGGGACATCTATCCTAAAGAGGGGGATAAGGACTATGCTCGTGTTAACCCTCACAACTTTGGACTAGTTTTTACTCAGAAATAGCTCACTGCATCCATACATGCTACTTACCTAGCTTACCTGGTTCTCTGAGCCAGTACACTATTCAACCTTGAGCAACTTCACAGTGACATCCTCTCCAGTCTTTCCTTGGATCCCCTCACTGTCATCCACCTCTCCTCTTCTGAATTCTCATCTGACTCTCCTTCCAACTCTCGCTGGACTGTAGATGCAGATAACTTCCTCTGTCTTGATGGTCACATCTATGTATCTGACATTGATGACCTCTGCCTCTGCATTCTCCAGTTCAAGTATGATCACCCCATCTCTGGCCACTTCGGCCAAAATCACATCCTCAAACTTATTTGCTATGATTATACTTGGCCAGATATCAGGATATTCATCAAGAAGTATGTCTCCTCCTGTACAGCCTACTCCTATGTGAAGGTTTCAAGACATAAGCCCTATAGGCCCTTTAAACAACTCCCCATCTCAGAGAAACCATGGAATTCTATCTCCATGGATTTCATCAAGCAACTCCCAGCCTCCTCTGGCCATACTGCCATCCTCATCATCGTGAACTGACTCTCCAAACAATGTATCTTTATCCCAACAGACAACAAGGTAACATCTCTGGAGTTGGCTAAACTCTTCCTCCTGCACATATTCTCCAAGCATATCTGACAGAGGTTCCAAATTCATCTCCCACTTCTTCCATTTCCTTGGCAAGGTGCTAGATATCAAGCTTTGCTTTACCTCCAGTTATCATCTGGAGGGCGATGGACAAACAGAGCGAATGAACCAGACACTAGAACAGTATCTCTGGATCTATTGCAACTACCAACAGGACAACTGGTCCAAACTCCTGCCCCTTGCAGAGTTCTCCTATAACAATGCTCTGAATGCAACTACAGGTGTTTCTCCATTCTTTGCCAACAGGGGTTACCATCCCAACATCTCTGTCCATCCTGAGCATGACCTAACTTCCACCTGCATCAGAGAATATTCGGTAGACCTCAACTTCCTCCACCTATTCCTCAATGAAGAGATAGCAGTAGCACAGAAACAGTATCAAGGACTGGCTGACACAAAGTGCATCCCTGCTCCAGACTTCAAAGTCGGAGACCAGGTTTTCATCAAAGCCAAATACTTCAACTCTACTCAGCCCTCTAAAAAGCTCTCTGAGAAGAATCTAGGTCCAAATCTGATCATTGCTCAAGCTGGCTCCTTCTCTTTCATGCTCTACCTCCCCAACTCAATGAAGTCCATTTACCCAGTCTTCCATGTCTCACAGCTAGATTCTGTGGTCCCCAATACCATCCCTAACCACATCCAACCTCCTTCACCTCCAGTTGAGGTTGATGGCAAACCTGAGTATGAGATCTCTGAGATTCTCAACTCCAAGATAGAATTTAGGTAAAAGCATTGCAAGATTCTCTATTTAGTCCAATGGTCCGGCTATGAAGGTATTGACAAGGAAACCTCTTGATTACTCACAACAAAACTAGATCACACATCAGAACTTGTTGCTAATTACCACCTCCAGTATCCAGATAAGCCTGGTTCTCACATCTCCTGATTCATTTTATATCACTTATATAGTATTTCCTTCCACTCATATTTCCTCATTCACATTTCTTACTTATTCTCTGTCTCCATTTTTCATTAACTCTATTACATACAAAAGAAAAGAAAAAAACAAAGAAAATATTTAAAGAAGAAAATTATTTCAGCCTTTACTAGCCACCCATTTCCACGTCCTCTTCCCCTTCTCTGTCTACATCCCCATCTGCTCTTGTACCCTCCATTCCCATTTCCTTTCCTCTGACAATGGCTACCTCTTCTGCCAGCTTTGCCATCTCCACTGCATCTGGAGTTCCCATCTTTGACACCTCTGACACCTCTACCTCTTGATCCCATCTTTCCCACCTCATGGCTACCATCTCCTTCTGGATAAGTACTAGTGACATCAAGACCTTCTTGACATCTTGAAGGACCATCATCTACTCTGCAATCCTCCTTGACTGCTATTGCTGGGCTGACACAAGCTTGTAAAGGAACTTGTTGCTCTCTGAGCCCTTCATCCCCTTCTTCTTCCGCCCAGACTTCCTGGCCACCACACCATCCTCCTCTGTCTCTGTCTGAGCCTTCTTTGTCAATCTGGGCACTTCTACATACATTTTGCACTTCTTTGGTGCTGGCCCCTTGACTACTATCACCTTCTCATCATTGTCCTCTGTTTCTTCTGGCCACACACACTGAATCTTGATGGCGACACATGCCATGCATGACATCACCTTCTTCCTGTGAGCCAGCATGTACTCAATGTTGAGACAGTGATACCAGAAGCATGCATCCAGCATTGTCTGAGCTCCACATCATCATTGTTATCCTTTTTGAGGTGTTTGTCTGACCAGGATGAGAGGTCAGGAACAAGGTTGGTGGTTACATTGTTTGTGGTAAAGGACATGGTTGTGGTTGAAGAAAAGAGACAAGCCAACCACACCACTTTATATGTTGAATCTGAACCCTGCTCCTCCACTCACTTAGCTCTCCACTTTGAATCCTCCAATGTTTCACATTTTCACATTCACCACTTTGTAGTTTCCCATGGCCTTCAAGGGTTCAGGCCTAAGGGGGGGATACTGTCATATCTCAGAATTCAACTAAGTCATCTCCAGTCTCATCTGATACTCTCTGGTCTGTTTTCCTCCTATTACTCCTGTTTCATTCATCTGGATCTTTTCTGTCTCCTGTTCCTTATCTCTGTCTCCGATTTGTCTTTGACACATGTATATTATATTTACGTTCCATTCCTATGTCTTCTTGTTCTCTATCTAGTATAGTCTCCATTCTCTCCTGTAGTACTCGGGTAAGGAGCACAGCTCTGGCTGTGCGACTGACCAGCATGGCAGTGGTACTTAGTTTCCTTTGTGTCCAACCCTGATTTCTCCTTTCAGAACACCTCCTCCATATATAAACACTTGTACTCTGTACTCTGTTCTCCAGTTCGAATATCAACTTAGTTTCCACTTTCCATCATTAAGCTCATCAACAAGTTCTCTTGCCTGAGTCTTAACAACTCACCTCCAACCCTCCAACCCCCTGCTCTGACCCTCACGTAAATTAGTGACCCAGAACTCTGACAAGGGCACACCACATAAGGTAAAGCCAAAGTCACTATCCATACCCAATATCTCCAGCACTCTGGAGGCAAGTAACTGCACTTCTGCAGACCTGGACTTAACACTTTCACATGCTACAGTACTACTTATATACCTGCCTTATGCAGCCATTGTATCTCAGCTAAATCTGCACAATTATATGCAGTGTTTGGTCTCACTCCAGCATGACGGTTTCACTGAGAACTCCATTAGGATTTCTATAGGACTTTGTGTCACCTTTGAGGACACTCTATGAAGATCAGATGTTGGGCATGTGTAACAGGAGATGCCAAAAGAGAGAGTGGTGGCAATAAATTTTCCTTTGGAATCCTTTTGCTTGAATCCACTGAACTTGTTTTCAGAGGGTTTGTGTTATATCCCTAACTCTAACCCTCACCTCTGACTCTCTGACCACTCCTTTGAAACTCCCTCCATGAACTCCAGCACATTCCCATGTATCTCACCCCCTGTTTCCTCCTTCTCCAATTCATGTACAATACCTACTTACGTTACTCCTTGTTTCTTCTTCTGTCCTAGTCTTGCTCTGTACCTATCCCCGATCCTGTGCTCACACAGCTCCAGCTTTGTTTCCTCCCCATATATAGCTTCATACTCTGGCCTTCGGTTTTCCTCCCTCCCGTACATAGCCCTGTACTCCATATATAAACTCCTGTCATCTGTACCTTTGTACCTCAGCTAGTTATTGAATTAGATACCCTCAATCCTCCTATTGTCTTCATCTTGATCTCCTTGATCTCCGATCCTCTGAAATCCAGGACACTTAGGAAGTCTCAACAAGGGCACAGCACTCCACTCCAAGTCACTGAAGCCAAAGTCCCATTGTGACCAACAACTCTGGAGTTACCTGGAGGTGTTCTGGACCTCCTGTTCACAGTTTTAATAGTTTGTCAGAGGACAACTTGTTCCTGGAGTTCTTCTGTTTGCAATTGATCTTGGACTTATATATGTTCTCAATAACACACATCAATAGATTGCATGAGGTGGTGAAGAGTGGTGAGCTGTTGCAGGCTTGCCAACATGGGAGATTTCATCCTTGATCTGGTCTGGTAGACCATTGTAGAAGTGGTGCCAGAGGGCACCCTCTCCATAGCTCCAAATCTGAGAAGTGATCTGGTTGAACTCCACAATATACTTGTTGATATGCTGCATGTCCTTCATGCTGAGATTGTCAAGCTGGTGCTTGGTGTCTCTAACAGGGTCATGGGGTCTGAAATTGTTATTCAACTCAGTGATGAACTCCTGGAAATCTTCTATTTGAGTCAGATGAAGAGTGGGGTCACCAGTGTCAAGGAGATCAGACTTGAATCATTCTAAGTGTCAAATCTCCATAACCTCAATCCATCATCTCCAACTCCAGTTCTACTCTCACCAGAAGCTCCAGAACTTCAGAAATCTTTACTTCTGGTAAGGAGGTTCATGCTCCTGCTCTGAACCTTTGGAGTTTTCATACTTAGAACCTTTTCTTTCTCTCTTTGCTTATTTAAATTCAAAGTTACTAGGAGTTATGCGAGCACATCTCTGACATAGTATTTAAGTCTTTCCTAGGTTTTTCACACATCTCAGTTGTCTCAGCCATCTTGAGCAGCAGCTGAGTTTCTATGTTCTCTTACTATATCCAATACCTAACTTGTATAGTAGGCCTTCTTGCCCTTTACTTAAATTTGACACTAAGGTCATTCCTTTCAGATAAGGCTGCATGAAGGTGCATTATCATCACTATCACCAGGGCCATTATTTGAATCATCATCTGAATCATCACTGGGGCCAGGAGGACCACCAGGAAAGTTAACTTCTTTGTTGGATAGACCATAGTTGTCATAGTTTATCTGTTTGTCAAAGCTATCATTGCCTGAATCATTATCAGAAAGATAATAATGCTCCAGAGCAGGATACCTCAGAGGTATATTGTAACCACTGGAGATTGCTCTCTCTGTGTGGTTGTCATTATCATGCAACTCTTCTATGCATGCACTAAGGGAAGGGAAGCACATGTAAAATGCGGAGGTAAACAGACAATGAGCTAAAAAGCTTTGGAAATTGTTGATGACCTCAGAAATTTGACAGAATGATATGAAGAAGGAATAGAGGTTTGGCTGGGAAGGCTCTTTGCTTTCTTGAGTATTCTAAGAGTGAGAGTGAGTCCATATGACATGGGTTGCCATAAGCAATTGTTGGAAAATGGAGAAGTGAAGGATGTTGAGAACTCATAATAAGTGTGAGTTTGAATATACTGTTAAGTCTGGGTCTGCAGGAGTCTGAGTACTTGCCTCTGGAGCACCAGATATATTGGATAGAGGGTAGCTGTCATATCCCAGAATTCAACTAAGTCATCTCCTATTATATCCCAGAAAATCATGAAGTCTCCTTTGGTCCTCCAGTGATATACCTCCAATATCATCTCTCTCTCTCTATTCTCTCTGATCTGTTGTACATTACCTTTATGATACATTCCTGTTCTTCCACTCTTAGTTAGACTCCATTCTGACATGTAGTGCTCAGGGTAAGAAGCACAGCTCCAGCTGTGTAACTAACCAGCACTGCACTGGAACCTCAGAATCTCCATCCTCCAAATCTTACCTTATTCTATTTGGACTTCTTTCCTCCATATATAAACTCCTGTACTATGTCTCTGTACCTCAGATTGAATATCAGCTTAGTCTCCACCTTTCTCCATCTCCATCATTGATCTCATCTCAGTGTTCTCATGCCTGAGTCTTGACAACTCACCTCCAACCCTCCAACCCTCCAACCTCTCACTCTGACCCCTTCGTAAATTAAGGACACCAGACTTGAATAAGGGCACACCACATAAGGTGAAGTCAAAGTCCTTGCCCCAACACATCTCTAGCATTCCAAAGATAAGTACCCAGACCTCTGTGGAACTGGACTTAACATCTCCAATCTCATCTGATACCCTCTGATCCATTTTCCTCCTGTTCCTCCATTTCCATTCATCCAGATCTTTCTGTCTCCTGTTCCTTATCTCCATCTCTGATTAGTCTTTGATACATGTATGTTACTTACATTCCATTTCTATGTCTCCTTGTTCTCTATCTAGTATAGACTTCATTCTCCCCTGCAGTGCTTGGGTAAGGAGCACAGCTCTAGCTGTGTGACTGACTGGCACAGCAGTGGTACTTAGTTTCCTCCATGTCCGACCCTGATCCTTTCTCCTTTTGGAACTCCTCCTCCATATATAAACACTTGTACTCTGTACTCTGTTCTCCAGTTCGAATATCAACTTAGTCTCCACTTTCCATCATTGAGCTCATTAATGAGTTTTCTCATCTGAGTCTTGATGACTCACCTCTGACTCTCTGACCCCCTGCTTCAACCCTCACATAAATTAGCAATTCAGAACTCTGACAAGGGCACATCATATAAGGTAAAGCTAAAGTTGCTATCAGTACCAAACACCTCCAGCACTCTGGAGGCAAGTAACCAGACTCCTGTGAATCCAGACTTAACAGTAGCGACTTTGGCTTCATCTTATGTGGTGTGCCCTTGTCAGAGTTCTGGATCACTAATTTATGCAAGGGTCAAAGCAGGGGATCAGAGGGTCAGAGAGTCAGAGAGTTAGAGATGAATTATCAAGACTTAGACAAGAAAACTTAGTGATAAGCTCAATGGTGGAAAGAAACAAAAAGTGTGAAGACTAGTGTTTTAAAGTTTGGTCCAGTCCAGTTTTTTACCTGATTTCAAAGGCAACTGGTCTTTTTATTTCTGAAATTTGCTAAGACCAGACTAAAACCACATGCAACTGGTCCTCATAATGGTTATAACTGGTTGTGACCAGTTGCAACTGTTTTTTTTGTATTATGTATTCAAAAAGGGAAAAATAACCCCTGATTTTTCTGTAATTTGACCATATGTTGAATTGCACAAAATTCAGAGGTCATATTTACTGCATTTTGACACATAGTTGAATTGCACAAAATGACCCCTGTTTTTTCCACATTTTGACATGTTGTCTAATTGCACCAAAATGGACCCTTATTTTCCCACAATTCAACAATATGTCAAAATGCCACCCCTAAATTTCACATAACTTGATATATGGTCAAACTGCAGTGGAAATGACTGAAAAATGACACTTTAATTTTTCATAATTTTTCATATATGTTGAATTGCAGGAAATTAAGAGGTCAACTATACATATTGCAGATTTAGATAAAGGCCAGTTGCAGCCAGTTTACAACTAGTCTTCATACTTGTCATAATTTCAGGCAACTGAAATCAGACTGATGCAAAATTGGGTGCAACTGCAAGCATTGATCCAGTTGCAACCAATGCTGGTCCAGTTCAGTTGCCAGTCCTTTTCTGATCCTGCAACCAAACTTTAAAACACTAGTAAAGACTAAGTTGATATTCAAACTGGAGAATAAAGTACAGATTTATGATTACATGGATGCTATACCTTTCTAGTACACTTTTCTTTCCTCATTTCTTAATGGACTTAGCCCTCACTGTTTGAGTCACATTTGGACTGTTCCTTTTCTTTATCCTTTTCACTTCACCACTTACTTATTTAGTGTAACTCATCTGCAGTTGTATTATCAAGTCAATACCTAGCATATTACTCATCTTCCATAGTGACTCAGCATTCTTCATGATTTCATCATATTCTATTGCTGATTCACCTTCATTTCATTCTCCACTTATTATTCTCTTGACTTGTATATAAACTGTATGAACTCTTGATGTACCCTAAGTTAGACCTCCACAATCTAATCCTTACATTGATTGCCATCAGGTCCCTAAAATTCTTGTCCAACTTCTGAGTGGATGCTCCCTCAAAACTGACCTTATCTAGGACACCCCTGCAACAACCTTTTGTCCTGCTAGCTAAATAGTGGCAGTAAATCTTTGAACCTCTTTTGTGGCATATGCTAGATATCTGTTGAGCATAACACAGAGTACAAGTATTTATATATGAAGAAGGAATCCAAAAGGAGAAAGAATCAGGGTCAGATACAGAGAAAACTAAGTACCACTGCTGTGCTGGTTAGTTGCACAGCTGGAGCTGTGCTCCTTACCTGAGCACTGCAGGGAAGAATGGAGACTATACTAGATAGAGAATAAAGGGACAGGAATGAAATTTAAGTATAATGTATATATTATTGGGAATGCAGAGTATTCCAATGGCACAGGGGCAAGAGGAAATAGGGCTTAGATGGAAGACTTATTAAGTAGTGAAGTGGTTTGATAACAGAGATAGAGAGTAGAGCAAGGAAAGAGAGATATTCCCAAGTTTTGAAGATGAGGAGACAAGAGAAGATATCTTGTTACTCTCCTGGATCTATCCCTGAAACACTCTTGAATAGTGATAAGCAGATAGATGAAGGAATTAGACCCTTTGGTCTATCAGAGGACTTCAGACTGTGAGAGGAAATCTCCAAGTCTTCAAAGCTGGGGATCCAGCCTTGAGACCCAGGGGTTTATATACTATTCTACTGTTTGTACATGTTAGGGTAAACTACTATATAAGGGAATACATCCCATTGACTAGATAAGAGTCTGTGTGAATAATAACAAGAGTTAGATATGCCATAGACTGATAAGAGAGAAGCATAGCAGAGATTAAGCATAGCCTTGCACCATGAGGCAAGATAGAAGCTGCATGTGAAACATGTGTTGGGTATAGGGTATGATGTCATAGATAAGAAGATAAGAGTCTAGCCCTTGAACATGTGATGTGTCACATAATGTGATCATGTGACTGAGTCTAGGCTGCTGATGTAAGTGATCACATGATAAGTTAGAGGTGACTTAAAGACAAGTTCTTTCCACCTTAGTGTGGGAAAAAGTTATCATATATGGAAGGTCGCAAGTTCGACCCAGCTGAATGGTAGGATTTAAATTAGGTGAAATGAGCAATCATAACAATCCCCAGGGTTTGTATAGCTACACAGATGTTTGTACATGTTGTGGAGCTCTCTATGTATAGATATCTCATCAAAACATCAAGAAATCCATGGAATGAGTGATGTGAAGTGAGAAAAGATATGAAAAATAAAATGTGCCAAAAAGGTGATTTAGTGAACACATAAACTCACACCTCATGCATTCTGTGATATATTGGACCAAACAAATGGCCCAAACTACCATAAGAAAGTAACACTTCTGTTACAAGTATCTTAATGGATACTTGCAACAATGGCCTACCAGAGGATTGTCTCAGGATTCTATTCTCAGAAGACTACAAGTCCACCCCTGATGAGTTTTTTTATTCCTTTCCATCCATTGCAGACTCACACATATTTAGTGTTTCCCCTTTCGATCTGTTCTCTTTTGACAATTCCTATTTAGACTTCTAACTGTATCAGTACAGTTATCTTCATTTTGCTTATTTCATATTCTCCTTTTATCATGGACCTAATCACCTCCTTCAATCCACTGTTCAGATCTAGTATTTCCTATTCCCTCCTGACCTCACTTACACCATAGGCCATTGTATTATATCATGGACTGTTATTAGTAGTACTTTTGCATCTGCTATAGTACTACTTAAATACCTGCCTTATGTGGCCATTGTACCCCAGCTAAATCTGCACAATTATATGCAGTGTTTGGTCTCACTTCAGTGTGAAAGTTCCACTGAGACTCCATTAGAATTTCTACAGGACTTCATATTACCTTTGAGAACACTCTGAGAGATCAGACATTGCACATGCATAACACTTTATGTTGTGTCAAGTCCTAATGAAATAGGACTTTAACTTCAACACATGTATCTAAAACCAATCAGATATGGAGATGGAGGACAGAAGATGGAATGTCTAGATGGTTAGAATGGAGGAATGGGAGTAAATGGAATAGAGAGTATTGGATGACACCAGAGTTGACTTAGCAGAATTCTTGGATATGAAACTCCTCTTTGAAAGTCACTAATGATGTGTAGATTATTTACGTGGCAAGTGACAACTGGCGGTTCTACTCTAGGTGTAACAATGAGTGAAGCAGATGGGCAAAAGCACACAGTGTTTTCCAGTGTCCTACAGTCCTGTGGGGTCAGAGTGAGCTGTGAGGGTGGGCAGCCAGCCTTGCAGCATGGGCTCCATACATGGCTGATGGACACTACCTGAGGTGATGCTGTGAGGCATAACATTGAGTGGTTGATGAAATGGAGCCAAGTGGAGTGGTGGAAGGGAGAAAAGATATGAGAAGTGATGAGGATAGTTGAGACATCCTGGCCATTGCTATTGAGCATGATGGAGGTAGATGTGGTGCGAAGGCAAAAGGCAGTGCTGCATTTGTTGTTCACTCAAAGACCTAACTCTAATACTGTGCTCATGCCTCGCTACATAATAGATTCACAATCTTTGAGGATCACTAATGATGTGTAGATTATTTACATGGTGAGTGACAACTGGCAGTTCTACTCTAGGCATAATGATGAGTGAAGCGGATGGGCAAAAGTGCATAGCACTTCTTAGTGTCCTATAGTTCTGTGGGGTCAGAGTGAGCTGCAAATCCCGGATTGGTAGAAAAAGGCCTGACAATGCATCGAGTGAGGCTCAGATCTCCAGAACAGTAGGAGGAGGAAGTGACCCACTCTGCTGCATGTGCTCTGGTCCAGGTAAGGTGTACTGGACAAAATTCTGGTGGAGCATTGGGGTGTCAAGCATGTATAGTGCCAGGATTTGTGCATGCTTGTACAGGTAACCCTGGAAGGTGTCACTCTTTCAGTAGCCCATGGTCTTGACCATTTCAAAGGGTACATTGCACAGCAAGTACTCAAGGGTACCACCAATTCAGATTCCATGCCCTTGAAGAGGCTCAAGGCCAGCAGACTTTGCAGCTGTGGAGATGCATGTGATAAACTTTGCCTTTGTGAGGGGGCAATATCCCTCTGGGCACTTGAAGAGGTAGGCAAAGAGTGGACATCCTGGTAGGAGGTTGTTGACATGGAGGTGGTTGTCAAGTGCAGCACATGGGTCTGACAGACCATGTTGATCCATGAAGGAGATGTCCTCCCCAGTGAGGCTGATTTTTGTCTCCAGTATGGCAAGGACAGTTTGTTCCCATCCATCCCAGCTTTGCTCATGCCTAATGTTGGCCTGCTTGATGTGCCTCGCTGGGTTGAAGGTATGGAGGGATAGAATGGTGAGTTCACCCAGCCTTGCAATGGAATAGAAACCTGCTGTAAGACAACTGAAGGCAGCTGCATCAAGGGGTTTGGCAAGGTCAAGCTGCCCCTCTTATGGCACGAAGCTGCTGGGGTGAGGCAATCTGCAGCTTTTAGGATTATGTCTACCTCGAGGTTGTTGAGTTCCCATGTCTGTCCATGGAGGATGTGCCAGGCCCAGATGCCAAAGACATAGTTGGCAATTGTTTTACCTGAGTACATGCCTGCGAGGTAGGCTATGAATACAGAGATGATGTCTAATGGGGCAGGGGCACGCTGAACCTCTGGGATGGCCCTGGCATCACACCACACATAAAATACAAGGAGACCAGACCCATATGATGCACATGTGCTGTCTGCCCATGCAAGGGACATGACATCCTAGATACATGATGCCTCAATGAGGGGCGCATTCAGCGAGGATGGTCAGGAGGTGACTGGCACCCACTGACATAGCCTGTCCTTGGCAAGACATTGTGGGTGCAGCACAGAGGGAAGTGGTGTGAGGTCAGCCCTATAGATAAGCCTTTGCCACTTGCATGAGCTCCTCTCCTTGCTGTTTAAGCTCATGGTTGAGGAGGGCAAGGAAACTTCTGTTATTGTGGTGGGCTTTGGAGGGTACATGAAGCACAATGCTCACAGCAGGAGAAAGGCCATTGAGTTGGGACATGTCAAAGTCATTGATGAGGCCTTTGAGGGCAGCAGGAATGGGAATTGGAGGGAGGAGGAGACTGGGATGTGGGAAGACACCTCTGAAGGGGCCATTAGCCAGGTTGTGCACACTGGAGACATACTGGGTAAGGAAAAAATATCTGTTCTGCTCAGAAACTGCATGAATTCATTTGAATATGGCATTGACGGCTTTGTTCTTGCTTTGGCCCTGCCACCACCCTTTAACAACACCATGATTGTCACCATAGAGTTTGATGCATGCATTGCCCAGGAAGAGTTGAGTGGTGTAGATGGCAAGGAACTCGAATGTGATGGCTTTAGCCCAGGCAATGTCATAGCTGTCCACCCTGCAATGAATTTCCAGGCATGCCATTTGCCATCAATCTACACCACCAGTCCCAAGCTTGAACTAGCATCTGAATATGCTTCAGGGTCAAGAACTTTGCAGGGGCCTGGGATAGGTCAGGTATGGTTCATAGTGTGGAGAGTGAAACGACTCTTGATAACAATAAAGATGATGAGACAAATAGACCGCTTGGGCCTTCTTTAGAGGAGATACTTGGGTAAGAGGGAAAACTCCAAGTTATCAAAGCTGGGGAGCCAGCCTTGACGACCCGGGGGTTTATATACTATTCTAGGGTATGTACATGTTTGGTTTAATACTATAAAGAGACATCGTACCATGATAAGGGGAAAATACATGATTGGTCTGAGAAGTAAAGAA